>JANZXR010021819.1:0-15283 GCA_027575705.1 Erythroxylum echinodendron
ACATATGCTATGCATCCTGGTACTACCAAGATGTATAACACACTTAAGCAGCATTTCTGGTGGCCTGGAATGAAGAAACAGGTGGCTAAGTATGTATCTCGGTATATGACGTGCCAGCAAGTTAAAGCTGAGCACCAGGCTCTAGTAAGGAAACACCATTCGTTGCCTATTCCCGAGTGGAAATGGGAACGAATTACTATAGATTTTGTTATGTGATTGCCTAAGACTCTGAAGCAGCATGATGCTATCTAGGTCATCGTGGACTGGTTAACAAAATCAGCCCATTTCTTGCCAGTAAGGGAGAATAATACACTTGATCAGTTGACCCAGAAGTATGTGACCGAGGTAGTGAGACTGCATGGGGTTCCAGTGTCTATTGTGCCAAACAGGGACCCCAGATTTACTTTGAGGTTTTGGAAGAGTTTGCAATCCGCTATGGGTACTAAGTTAGTTGAGGGGATGTTACAAGTAATGTCAACTCGGAATGCTGAAACTCTTCTAAGTAACACCGAGTCGAACCCAAAGGAGCATATCCTAGTTGTAAGCTAAACTCAGGACTAGCAGCTGGAAGACATAGACAAATGAGAATGTCAAGTAATCAAAAATGACCTTCCAAGGGAGACTATGAGCAAATCGGTGCAAGTAACTCAACGGGTATTCTCGTACCAATTTTTTCTCAGAAGGAATTAGGAGGGGAGTAAGAACGTTACAAGAAATCGAGCCAAACAAAGTCGAGGAAGTGATAAAATGAATACAATCTAAACTGAAATTACAAGAGTCCATCATAGAGAACGGGAAGGAGTGAATACTGGAGGACACCCCCTAATATAGCGAGGAAGGATGATCTAGGGGACTTTTTCATCCCCTACAGTATCAACAAGATCATTACAGATAGGGCATTCATAGAATTAGGTGCAAGTATAAATGCAGTGCCCTACACTCTCAGTGTTAAATTGGGGTTACGAGAGTTAGTGCTCACAATGTTTTTAGTTAAAATGGCTGATAGAACTTCACTTACACCGATGGGAATCACACAAGATGTTTCAATCAAGGTAGGTAATTTCATCTTTCCCACAGATTTCTATATTTTGGATATCAATGAAGATGAGGATACTTTGATGATTCTTGGATGACCGTTTTTAGCCACTGTGCATTCAATTATTGATGTGGATAGGGGTTAACTAACTCTACGAGTAGGGAAGGAGCAACTGACCTTCAAGGTGATTGTTAGAGAGTACGGAGCTCCATCAACTCCAATGGATCTCAACAAACCCAAGCCTCGAGGAGAATGGGAAGACGCTGAGGATCCTACAAATGTGTAACATCCCATTATCCCATGATTAGGGTTAGAACCTTAGGATACTATATATGAGAGTGTATTAAGAAGTTAGAAGTGCATTTCTTGCACTATATGGAAACACGTGCACGTGAATAATGTTGTCACTCATGAAAATAATTGTACATGTATTCATTGACATTTTTCAGGTATAAGTGATTTTAATGTGATTAAAGTGTGAATTATGGATTAATTGTCTTGAAAGTTGAATTGGTGTGTATTAGAATTAATTTCACATTTTTGGATACATTTTAGATATTTTGGAGATTTATCAAAATTTTGAGGTATTTAAGACTAGGAAAAATATAGAAATAAGAGACAAATAGAAATGTGATAGTTGTATTAGAAATTAATTGACAAAATGGAGTAACAAATGGATCAATTAATGTGTGACATGTGGACCAATAGCTAAGTAATATTTGGTAGCTTCAGATGATCACAAATCCAAGACAAGCATTACAGACATGTGGCAACCCTAAGTTAAGCCACCTAAGTCACGTTTTTTTGTTAGGTAAGGAAGATTTCTGCAACTCTTTTCTTTGGTTTCACCAAAATCATCTAAACCTTTCTTCTTGCTTTGCCATCACCGAAACACCATCTTTTCTTATTTTTATGTACTGGCTTTTGGTTAATTCATCAATGTGACACCTTGCAAAGAAACCACTTCAGACCATATGCTATTTGTCTATTCTTGTCCATCCATTGAAATCTCATCTAACCCCTCTCAACTACTGGAATTTTTCTTAAGCAAGTAAGTTATGCTCAAAGTTGTATGGGTAGTGTAAATGATATTAAGATGAGGTTTTAATGTTTGTAAAATGGATGAATGTATGAGTGGCGTACACATGCTTGTAGATTGATGTATGGGTGAATAGTGTGGATTTATGTGTGGGTAGTGAAGGAAGAAGCAAATTCTTGATATGATTAATAAGATGAAGGATTTTAGTAATGAAGTGAGCTGGAGTATCTCATATGAAGTGTTTTTCTAAACATACGTCTGTATTATTGACATAACTTGAAATGTAATTATCCAAATTGAATGACTTTTGATTTGGAGTAAATTAGAGACATATGGCTACATTGTTCATGAAGGAATCGAATTTGAAATCTATCCTTAAGAGTCTTAAAATTTGTCTTGAAGTTGAGAATTGTGTTCTGTTGAGGTATGAAAATTGTCTGTAGAGTTTTTATTATAACTTACATGATACTAAACCAAAATGCATGAAATTGATGTCATTAGACCTTTAAGACATTATGGAACATTTGATTAGGATAAGATGATGTCTAAATACCTCATTGTCTAGGTCATAATGGTCATATAAATCTGACACAAAATTTGCTTAAGAAAATATGGAAAAAAATGCAGTTAATGTGATATGGAAAAATATGGAATAGGTACTGTTTTGGGGTTTATAAACAATCATGAATTGTTGAACTGTGAATTGATTTTATTGACCTAAAATTGAATTAAAAAATGAAGAGGTCATCAACTGTAAATGATAGAATTTTGATAATGAAGTGTTTGATAAAATGGATATCATGTTATGGAAAAGGATAGGTTTATGAATGATATTATGTAGTTAAAGAGGTTTAATCAATTGATTAGAGTTTGATAATTTCTTAAAAACAAAATGGTATATGAATGAGTATGGAACAATGTTGTGTTTATGGTAAAGTAATCTAGTTGGAATGAACTTGGTGCTAAAATGTATGTGAGTTTCGGAAAACAGAAGAAGGGAGGAAGAAAAATGCAATAGGCAATGATCGCATCTGCACGATCATAACCCTTGCCAAAAAATAAGGAAGTCATGATCGTGCACCTGCACAATCACGACCTTGCTGAAGAAGAAGGAAAGTCGCGATCGTGCACTTACACGATCGTGACCTGAGAGGAAATGCAAAGGGTGATTTTTTGAGTCATTTTCAGACTAATAAAGGCTACGATGTTTCCATATGAAGTGTTAAAGTTTAAATAAGTTCTTAAATGAATTTAAGTGATGTTGAATGAAATGATTGAAGTGAAGAAAAGGTATTAAGGATTAAAAGAATGTTTTGAAGGTGTTGTAAATTGTTTAAGAGTATTAAAGAAACATACCCAAGAAATTGTCATTGAACATGCATGATAGATGATACATTCATAAATGTATTTGTGACTAATTATTCTTATGAAAATGCACATGAGTGACATATAAATGTATACCATTGCATATAAAGGAACACGTTGAGTGACCGCTTCCAGACATTGCTGGGACTTTAAGGCAATAAGCTAAAAGGAGCATTTGTGAGTCAACCTAGATGATATTCCTAGGATTGATTGATTGATTTTATTTAACTTCCAATTATTGAACTGTTTGTGATCTATATGTGAATTTTGGGCTTTAAAGGTCTGAGGAGTTTGATATTCGGGAATGTATTGGAAGTGTTCTATTTGTAACTAAAATTTGAATGATATTTGTTTGCTACTAAACTCTGATTGATTTCTGAATACTCAACGATGATTGAACGCTAGACTGAGGTTCGATGAATGTAAGATTCTTTTTGTGCATCATATGTGAATGCTATTCATGACATATTCTATTATCTGATGCATTTAATTAAATTCATGATCAGTTAAAGGCAGTGTCATTAAAGTGGCCAATCTGAAAGAGCGTTAAGCTCAGAATTCTTCACGTAGAACTTTGCTCCATGATTTCTATATCTAATTGAGCCCAATGGGCCAGTATCTGTATCTGTATCTAAAAGGCACTCGGTCACAACTAATAATAATGAATTTGCACTCTCATATGTAGCTGCATTTATGATTATGAAATATATGCTTGTGAAATCGTTTCTGAATTTGTGATGTTAAAGTGATATGCCATGATATTGTGATTGATTGGGTTGTACAAGTTCTAAAAGAATGTATATGATATGTATGATATTGATTATATTATATCTTATTGTGATGGAAAATGTTATGAAATTGGTTGGTTGTATGATATTTGTGTGTGTTCCTGGAGTGAGATCATTAATGATGGTTCACTCATCGAGTTCGTAAAACTCATCAAAAATTACAACGTGGCTTTCTAGGTACAAGACGAGAGACCTAGATTCCTAAGATCTTTTAGAAGAACATTTTGGACTAGACATGGCTCAAAAGTTTGTCGACTAACAATTGAGGAGTTCTAGTTATAACTATGTAGTTCTTTTTCTATGATGTAGAACTTGTGTATAAAGGTTGTAAATATTGGTTTTAATGTCTACTATGTAAACCTTTATGAATGAAATGAAGAGATGAGCTTTTTAAGTATTATGTTTTCTTTATAATGCCATTTAAGAGACTAGGTTTGATCCAGCATACCATTGTCATAGGATATGCACTTGAATATCCTCTGGATGTTCGAGTATGTACTCTATGGTAGTGGGATGTGACAAAATGCCTTCAGAAAGAAGCGCTTGCGAAGGAGAAGGCGAGGTAAAGAAAAATCCAAGGAAGGTGGTGGCAGCAATATGGTAGCAAATATTCAGACATTGAGATTTATAACTGCACTACCATCAAGTCAACCATTCCAATCATAGTGAGCTTTAAAACGAGCTTTGAGCTACCTACATTAAAATAAATGCTACTGGGAGGCAACCCTTGGAAAAAATTAGTTTATTGTTTAATTTTGTTAGATTAGTTGAATTTCGTAGTTAGGTTCATTCTTATTTTAGTTTAATAAAAGAAAAAAGAGGAGTAGGATTTTGGAATAATGGGGAAGAGTACACAAGTGTATTAAGAGAAGTGAAGAAGAATTACAAACTAAGAGATGAAAAAGAATTGGAAGAAGAAGGTATTGGTGTCAGGATATAGGCACTAGCCATAACCGTGACTTGTTAGGTCACAATTGTGGCCTACGATTGAGATTTCCTTTGTTGTTATGCCACATGCCAAGATTGTGGCATAGCAGGCCACGATCGTGGCCTGCGACTATGTACAAAAAGGCAGAGATGCAATTTTTAAGTGACAACTTTACCATTTTACCCTTTTTACCACTTATTTATTCAGTTCTTACTTAAGTTTCACCTTCACTTTCATTTTTACTTTTTCTCTCTAGAATTCCAACTTTCAAACACTCCAATATCTCTCTAGAATTTTTCAATTGTTAACTTTCCAATTTCAACCCAAACATGCCTCGTATTAAGCAAACTACCTAACGGGAGCCTTATAGAGCACAACAAGTTGCGAGACGGGGGAGGCAAAACTAAGTAGCAGACTTTGAAGCTTCATTTCCTATTTACATTGAGGAAGAAGGTATTGGTATTTGTTCCCTTCATTCAAGGAAATTTGTTGTTCCTAAATATTTCAATTTTGATACATTGGATAGAATAGAAGTGCGTGAGTGGATAGAAAACTTAACAGAGAGGATCCAGTAGGGTCAGTTCATTAGATTTCAATTTCCTATTTATGAAGAGCTTACCGTAGAATTCTTCACGTCCTTCACCTTTGACCCCAAGAACACTAAGAAATTATGGTTTAGATTGAGAGGAGATCTTATGAATTAATGGTAGAGATCATATGTGACATATGTGGATTCCCCGAATCTACCATTGTCGACCAACATGATGACTTCTGTCCCTCCTAATACTAACATGAGCTAACCGACATTGAGCGTTTTTATGCAAAAAATGCCCACAATAATATTATCCGATCCTATGAACATTTATTGCTACATAAACTTATGTGCTAGCTGGTCTTTAACAAATCAGAGACCAACAAGTGTTTAACCAAGGAACAGTTCATACTGTGGTGTATGGACCATTGTATTCTAGTATGCACATCCACGCATATGATGAATGTTCTTGCTGCAATTTCGAAAAAGCGAAATAACCATCTTGGAAGGGGGTACCTGGTGTCTGTCATCGCAAAGCATTTTGATATGGATCGAAGGGGGTTAACAGTGCATCTGCCCGAGTTTCTTAACCCCCATCATCTATTTTGAGTAGAAATCATTCACTCCACCAACATGAGTCTGGGGGAAATAAATGAAAAGACATATGTGTAGACCAGAACAGGTCAGGTAAACTCGTGCTCCGTGTCACCTAGGCAGACATGGGAAGCATCAACGAGCGAGGAATCGGAAGAAGAGGAAAAAGAGGACCAATGATGGACAACGGTTTTGGATGCAATTTCCAAAACCAACAGAATATTAAAGGAAGTGGTGTGTACACAAAGATGCCAGAGCCGAGAGATTTGTTGACTCCATTGGTATTTCGAAGCTTAGGGTATTCAATTGCCACCTCCCACACCCTCACCACCTTCATCTCCTTAGGATCCAAATCTAACCCATAATTTTTTTCTCCATTACTTATTTTTTGTGTTGTTTATTTTCTATTATTTTTAGTTTTTTATTTTTATCTATTCGTTGTTATTTTAAATTTATGTTTTCACATTTCGTTTGTGTATGTGTCATGTGTGTTTCCTTCTCATATTGAGGACAATGTGTTATTCAAGTGTGGGGAGGGATTCTGTGTTTTTCTTTTGCATGTGAATTTTGTATACTGTATGATAGTATTAAGTTGCATGGTGTGAAGTGTGTGAATGCATCAATGGCTCAAATTGAGTGAATTTTTTTTTATTTTCGACATGGTCTTTTAGATTGTAAACAATTATTAACCTGTGAAATTAGTGAATTAGGGGCCCTTTGGATAAATATACAGTCTAGTTAGGACTTAGTGTAAATTTAGCACCCTATAGATTGTCACATTCATTCATAATTTGAGGCCTTTTAGGTTAAGTAGCTCATCTAGTATTTTTCATAGAAACAAATAGCTAAAAGCAGCAAGGTAGGAAATAAAAAAAGGCTAATAAGTGTTTAATAATCACTATTATGCTAATCTTTGAGTCATGAATATAGCTAACAACCAGTTGAAAATGTGACGTAGCTGAGTAACCGGATCGACACGCATCACAAACGTGTACCTTCGCATAAAAAGGCTATAATGATGTTTCAACCAAGCTGTTAATAGATGACTTAGTCGAGTAACCGGATCAACATTCATCACAAATATTTTCCTTCGAGTAAAAGGCTATGTCTCGGGTGAAAAAAATAAATAAATAAAATTGTGTTTCAAATAAAAACCTACCAGATTTGTAATAGGCTTGAAGTTTCATGGAACTATACCTAGGAATAGTTACCCAGTCTGAGGGACCAAAAAATTATTAATGTGTGTGCACAATTGAAATGGGTAAATAGGTTATCACTTGGTCTTGAGTTAGATGTATATTTAGCTCAAAGCTCCTAAACACATATTTTGTATGTTAATGATTTGACATAATTCGAATGAGTGTGTCCAAGATTAAATTGAGTTCATGAAAATTAGATCCATTGTTATATTATTGCATAGTGTGTTTGTTTTTGTTAGGTGTTGTTGTTTTGTTTGTTTGAGGATAAGTAAATATTTAAGTGTCGGGATATCGATATTAGTGTTTTGTATGATGTTTTAGGGTTTAATTTGTTATGCATTTTGTGTTAAATTGAGTGTTAAGTATGCATTTAGGATTTAATCAGGTTAGTTTTTGTGTTTAAGTGTTTTTATGGGTTAGTTTGAATCTTTGAGCTTAAATTGTATAATTTTAAGGTACTTTTATGTGTGTGCTAGTGTTACAGGGTAAACAGGAAAGAACGGTGATGAATTAAAAAGTTTTGGGCTAAAAGACACAGGCCACGGTCGTGGACATTGGCCACGATCATGATAGAAGAGGAAGAGCTAGAGGAAGCCAGGCCACGATTGTACATTAGGAGCCACGATCTTGACGAAAAGCGTAAAGTCAGGTCGCGATCATGACAGAAAGGAAAAAGTGCTAGCCACAATCATGGCAGGCTGGGCCACGATTGTGCCCTGCATCTGGCTGATGTGAAAATTCAAATTTTGAGTGATTTTGGACCGTTTCGACCCTGAGTTTGACTTAGGACTTCTACAAATTAAATAAAATATGATGTGACAGCAGCCAAAGGACATTAGAGAGCCGAGAGAGCAATGTAAAAGAGAGATTTTACTGAAAATTCTAGAGAGACCTAGATAGAGATCAGGCGATTGAGGAAGGAGACAAAGGAAGAGAGGCACGGAGACATGCTTAATGTGACGTACTTCTTGAAATAAGTGGTTTCCTGCAGTCATGACCTCTTAGATCCATTATGACAATATTTTCTAGTTTTTATTTCAATTTCATTCATGTATGAAATTTCGAGATTGATTGGAAACATTGTTGTTGAGTGTTGATTTTTCTGTCTAAACTCTCCTTCAAGTTTTTGTTCTTGGGATTAATAAATTTTATTTGATTGTATTATTATTCGATTTAATTGTGATTCAATTTGATTATTCATAACTTGGCAATAAACTGAGCGGGTGAGTAGGTGGAAATCATCCATTTAAGTTAATGAGAGACAAATAAATCAATAGGTAGAGAATTGAAACAAAACGATGGAGTCATGTTACGAGAGATCGAGCATATATTCCCTATAGGTTAACAGACAACGTTAGAACTAATTTAGGTTTCAGACCAATTGCGGATCAAGAGATCGCAATTTCCATAATTTGAATTATTGAATATTGATTAGGGTTAAGAATTATAACTTGAGAGAGAGTAATTCACTCTAAGATCGTTTAGATCCTTTAAGTCAGAAATTTCATAATTGGTAGATTTTCTTTGATTCGAATAAATTCCCCCTTTCTCTAAATTGATCACGTCTAAATTGAAATTCAAATTATTTGTGTGAGTGGCTTTTGCTCATTCTGTTGGTTCTTTGATTTCTCATAATTGGTTCTTAATTAATTTTAATTTCTGCAGTGGTTGTTAATTTAGGAATTGCAAACTTAGCTGCCATCATATTTTACGATTAGTTCCTTTCCTCATGGGATCTACACCTTAGGTACTATACAAACGACCCATGCACTTGCGAAATTTATCGAGTTTATAAATAGTAAAACTTAGCGTGTGCAACCTCAGGCGAATAACGACCTATATGAATTTCAATATGATGAATCCAGTTCATGGGATTCCAAGCTAGACAAAATCATGGATAAGCTCATAGACATGGAAGAGAGCCAGAAGAGATTGAAAGAGCAAATTGATCGAGTAACAGAAAATCATGCCATTTCTATTCATAATTTAGAGATTCAAGTAAGATAGCTTTCTGAAAAATTTCGTAAGCAAAGTGTGGAAAACTGTTTGAGCAGTATGAATGTAAATTTAGTAGAACCATGTCAGGCTATCACACTTAGGAATGGGGTATAGCTGGAAGCACCAACGAGAATTCAAGCTAAACTCGACCTTCGAGAAGACTAAGAAATCATATAAGAGGATGAAGAAAATAACGTCAACATTCCCTATTATCCAGTAGTTCTTAATATATCATCTTTAAAAATCGAAAAATCTTAGGTGGATGTCCATAAAGAGAACTCGACATTCAACATGAATGAAGTAATTAAGAATTCGAAACTTAGCTCATTCAGGATAATTAATGTGCTCAAATCTTATGATGAACCAGAAGATGAAAAATAGTCGACAGCATACATTGAATTTGAAGACACTACGAAAGCCTCTATTTATGAAGCGGAAGAAGCAATGGAGATGAAGTTGATGATGGAAGAATGAGAGCAATTCACCTTCGTATAAGACAAGCTGTTGGAATCGATAGAAGATTCATAGAGTTTCGTTATTCCCTATTTTATTGACAGTTTGTTAATGAAATGACATTACTAAAATTAATCAATTTTCATAATTTTATCAATATTGTTATTTTGATCATCTGGCAATTTGTAGCTTATTCATAGGCTATAAAATTGATGTTGAATGAAAAGGGTGGAAGCATGGCACTCATAATTGATCCTGACTGAGTTTTAAAGGATAAAGGTCAAGCTAATGACCATAAATTAGCACATTTAGTAATAGATTTAAATTTTTGCGTAGTTAGGTTTGTTTTAAATGCTTAAATAAGTAGTGAATGAATTGGAACGGTTTGGAGTGCTAATTCTTTTACTCTCTTGAATCACATATAAGCTAGGGAATCACTTTTGATGGCAAGCGGATTTGGCTTCAACATTATCACCATCACCACCTCCATCTCCATAGGACTTATACTTAACGCAATTTTTTCTTTCTGCTTAGTTATTTTTCTTCTCCCAATTTTACCTTCAGTTCTATTTTGTTTTTATGTATTTTTATTTGTTTATTTTTTAAAATTTTGTCTATCCTTTTGATTTATGTGCTTGTGTGTGCTTCATTCTCACATTGTAGACAATGCGTTGTTCAAGGGTGGGGAGGGATTATGTGTTTCTTGCTTTTGAATGTGATTTTGCATATCGTATGATAGTTATTATGTTGCATTGTTCAAAATGTTAGAATGCGTCAATAGCTTAGATAAGTGAATTTTGTTTAATTTTGAACATAGTCTAGGAGGTTGTAAATGATCATTAGCTCGCAAAATTAGTGAATTAGGGTTTTTATATAAATATACAACTTAATTAAAACTTAATGCAAACTTAACACCCTTTAGGTTGTCACATTCATTCATAATTTAAGGCCCTTTAACTTAAGTAGCTTAACTAGTATTTTTCATGAAAACGAATAGCAAAAATAACAAGTTAGGTCAATAATAAATAAAAAAGTGTTTATTAATAAATTACTATTCTGCTGACCATCAGATTATGAATAGAGCTAGTAGCCATTTGACAACGTGATAATAGCTGAGTAACTGGATCCACACACATCACAAATGAGTGCCTTTGGGTCAAAAGGCTATAATGACATTTTAACCAAATTATTAATAAATGACTTAGTCGAGTAATCGAATCAACATTCATCACTAATGTTTGCCTCTAAGTAAAAGACTAAGTCCACAGTAAATTAAATGAGAAAAAAGCGGTCATAATAAAACCCTACCGGACTTGTAATAAGCTTGAATATTCATAAAATTGTACTTAGAAACAGTTACAGAGTCTGAAGGACCAAATAATTGTTAATATATGTGTACAATTGAAAAGGGTAATTTAATTAGCACTTAAATCCTAATTAACTTGTATATATAGTTCAAAGGCATTAGACATCGATTTTGTAGGTTAATAATTAGATATAACTTGTCAGATTGTGTTCAGGATTAAATTTAGTTCATGAAATCAAAGCCATTGTCTCATTTCTTCATTATGTGCTTTGTGTTTTTTATGTTTGTTATGTTCTTTGTTGTTTTGTTTGCTTGAGGACAAGCAAATGTTTAAGTGTGGGGATGTTGATAGTTGTCATTTGCACTGTGTTTTAAGGATTAATTTGTTATGTATTTAGTATGAATTTGATTGTTGAGTGTGTACTTAGGTTTTAATTTTGTTAGTTTGTGTGTTTAAGTGTTTTTATGGCTTATTATGAGTCTTTGAGCTTAATTGTTATATTTTTAGGTACTTTGGAGTGTTTGTTAGTGTTTCAGAGTAAACGAAAAAGAACGGAGAAGTTGTGAGGAGTTTTCAGGCCAAAGACGTAGCCCACGATCATGGCATAGCAAGCTACGATCTTGTCAAAAAGGGACTTAAAGTTTTGGTTCTTATCTATATGTATATGTAGATCTGGTTCTTAAAGTTCTGTTTTATTTCCACTATGTATATTTGATATATATTATTTGTGAGATATATAATCGAAACCTAACATTTATAAGCATAAAAAAGTTTTTTTGGCTTGTCATTCTCTACTTACTAGTCAAGATTGTCAAGAAAATTTTACAGAATGTGTTGTTTTGTTCTTATGATCCTAAATATCATCTAGCAGAGTCAACAAGTAAATTACAGGTCAAGCTGATATACACGAGAATTAGAATCCTTTTTGGCCGAAGCATTGTGTCACCGATAGTTATCTCAAATTGTTGGTTAGTAAAGTTTCAATTCCCTTGTCAAATTTGTGGTCCAATATTGTTAAATGGATGAATTAATGTTGCTATATCAACTTGGAGTGTGCGATATAATTTATATTGCTCAATGTAAATAGAGGAGATTTGTTTGTTCAAATATAGATGATAGCTTTACCTATGAAAGATTGTCAATATTGAGACATTCATCCAACAATTAAAATAAATCCTTCTGAAGAAGGGTGAGAAAGAAGATATTTTTACGTGCCTTACAAAACAAAAGGGCGTAGCCTTAAGAGCTTCATTTTGTAAAAGCAAAATCATAAATTGACCATAGGAGTCAATATTTTATTCTAAAGCTAGCAAGTAAGATTCAAATCTGAAAAATGGGTGCCTTTTCACTTGACAAGGGAAAAAAATACTTTCGGCTTTTGTTATTCCAGGTTGGTTAAATCACTTTGGAAATATTATAAAAGATAAGTTTTCTCACTTTAGCAGGGGATGCCCCAATCACCAAAGTTAGTGGGTAAAGAGGGTGGCGGGTGATAAGATAAGTGTATAAATCGCGATAAGTATATAAAGCGCGATTTAGTTAATGCCATGATTTTCTACTCATAGCTTGAGTTAATGCCATGCTTTTCTGCTCATAGGTTGAGTAATTCTACTAAGAATCTAAGATGACTTTTCCTCTTATCTGACCATAAGACTTTTGTATGATTAGCTAGCAGATTTCTTATAGTTATAGTTGGAAAAGGATGAACATATTCGTTGCCATATTAATATGTACTCGATTTTTCCTATACACATACAAAAGGAGTAAGGTTGCTCGACTAAAAGGAAGGGAATGTGAGCAATCAATTGATTCTTTAAACCTTAAACCTTTCTTTTTATCAATTTGACATCCAATACGATTCTTAAAATATTAATATTTAAAATAATAACATTATCACTGTATAGTGCCCCCTTATCGAAGGTTAACTGAGATGCCCGGAGGTCATTCCGACACATAACTTAGGATAAGGGCACGCTACGTTCACTTACTACATTCACTTCATATGGTATGGTATCATAATTCACTTATAAAGCATCATAAGAAAACCATAATATTTTAAAACCAATTTTTTTCCTCATTTCATTTCATAAAAACCCGATTGTCTGCATTGTTACTTTCAACAATTTCCATATGTAAATCGTCAAAACCAAATACAATAGTACTACATGAATGAGGAAAATATGTACAATCTAACTAATTTGTCCATGAATCCCAGCTGACTGACCTTTGAGCCATGACTTCTCTTGCCAATCACAATTTACATGGCTGGTAGAGCCTCTCAGTAGCTAGAGTCGTCTCTCGGCCCTGAAAAGACAACGTTGCAAATTTTGGTGAGTTTTGCAAACTCAATGAGGTAACCATCATCAATGGTTCTCTCAGTTGATGCAACACATCATTTCACATAAAATATAATCACATTATTGCATATTTGATCACGCTTCACGTTTTCACTTAAGTATAGGCAAATTATGCATTTCAATCAATCAAACATGCATAACCAAATGCATATGAAATGATCGTGAGACTCTTTTCCAATTGTTACACTGTTGTGACCGAGTGCCTGAATTGTCCCGTATCTATTTTGGATACCAGGCTCATTAATAATTGTCCCTTATCTGATGAGGATACAGGGATCAGTACACGTTGAGCCTGAGGCTCTGAAACACTTATAAGCTTGAGGCTCATTTTCACTCGTTGAACTTTAAGCTCTGATCATTGGCTACTCTAGTCACAATTTCCATTATTTGATTATGCATTCATAAATGGAATGTATGTAATATAATCAATCATATTATATAGCACATAGGTCTTCACATTTTTACATGAAAGTTGATTGGACCTTGTGTCCAGAATCCACAATCAAACACATTCATTTCATATTCATTTATCATTCACAGCATAACTTAAGCAAACAATAATTGAGAGAAACCATCTAGGTTAGTCACAAGTTACTCTCGAAGCTAATGCCTGGAAGTGCCGGCAACGTCTGGAAGTTGTTGTTCCAACTATTCCTCTATAACAAAATAATACACACGTATATCACAATATGCATAATTATGCGTGTTCATTAATGCATATATATGGAATGAATTATGTACAATGCAAGTTCATGACAATCCCGAATATCCTACCATCAAGGTTATCATAAACATAATCAAATATCGAAACTCACTTAACTAGCATTGTTCGTAGGGTTTATACCTCAACAACCCATTTTAATCCAATTTCATAACCTAAGGAGTCTTTTCAGATTTTTCTCCAAACTCTGACTTTCGAGTCTACTATTCACGTTTAATCAGAGAGTGTAATTTTAATTTGGTCATATAAGCAGAAAGTAGACGAAGCAAAAGTAGGCAAAACAGAAGCAGACGAATATTCAAAACACAGACGATGGCTAAAGGCAGATGAAATATCAAAGGCAGACGAGGTGAAACACAAATGGAAGCAGCCGATAGAATAGTCAACCACAGACAATAAAACACAGAAACGAAGTGGAAAACTCAGATGATAGAATAGTCAACCAAAGACGATAAAGCACAGATGCTAAGTGGTCAACTCAGATGATAGAATAGTCAACCACAGACTATAAAACACAGATGCTAAGTGGTCAACACAGACGATAGAATAGTTAACCACAGACGATAAAATACAAACGCTAAGTAGTCAACTCAGACAATAGAATAGTCAACCATAGAAGATAAAACACAAATGCTAAGTGATCAACACAGACGATAGAATAGTCAACCAAAGACGATAAATCACAGACGCTAAGTGATCAATACAGACGATAGAATAGATAACCATAGACAATAAAACACAAACGCTAAGTCTTTACAGACGAAACATCTATGCTCCTAGACTTCTCTAAGTCTTCATCTGCTCTCATATAAACACGTAAGTATTCATACATGCTCAGTGAAGAAACAGAGCATATCACCTTTCCATATCTAACTCTCTACACTAATTGTATACATCATTTTATTTCTATTTCAACTCCAAGAATCATTTCACAACACCTGATCACTAATAATCCATCAAAACCCA
>JANZXR010021830.1:0-15283 GCA_027575705.1 Erythroxylum echinodendron
TAAATTACTAAACCGTCTAAAGCTTATTATAAATAAGTGTAAGCTCTATGGAGCTAGTACTTCATGCTTAACCCTCTCTGTAAGAGTTACAGAGTTATTTCGACTCATTTTATAGATATTGTTAGAGGCCGGACACTTGTACGGCTACGGTGATTAAAACGGATCGATTTCAGGAACAGTTCGAAAGATACAACAAGATAAAGATTAAGCTTCGGAATAAAGTATGAATTAAGTTTCTGCTTTATCATAATTTGTATTAATCATTTTATAGAATTAAAGATATCTTAATTTTTGGGAAATCAAATATTGCGAAAAAGTTTCATAATTGTTCTGATATAGTCGGAATCGAATTTTGACCCGATTTTCTAATACTCATTACTCAGGAATCAAGACAAACACTGTAACTTTGTTTGGTAATTTCAATGTTGGTCTGTAATAGCAACAAAATTACCAGCAAGAACAGACAGTGAAATAAAAAACTACTGGCACGCCCATCTCAAAAAAAGGCTTCATAAAACCTTAGCTGCTCGAGGTAGCAGTTGCCATGACATGAAAGCACCAAAAAGTGCAGTGTCTGACAATGCATCATCTTTGTCTAATCAAGTAAATAAAGGAATCGAACTCTGGGGGATCCACCAAATTTTTCTGAAGAGTATTCATCGTCATCACAAGGGTACGTACCGAGTTCTGTTGCACCAATGGAAGATAGATATTGTTTTGGTAGCGAAAACGACGTGGAGTTCTGGTACGGACCTTAGCTGGAAGCAGGAAGTTCGAGAGAAGCAGCTATACAGGGAAGTTTTTGAGAACTTAAAAGAGTAGTGTGAAAATTTCCTCTCTCATTTCTGGACATATTGTTTACCATTATTGTAGGCAATTAGTAAAAATGTGGATGAAATAAGTATTTTCAGAAAGTAAAGTACTGTTTCTGCTGATTAACGAAATTGTAGCAATGTATTTATCAACGGAAGTGGTAAACCGTGGCTAAGAAAAAGAAACTGCAGATTTAACAAACAAGAAAATGCGAAATTTCAGTAATTGATTGTAAATAACGCCAATTTGTGCACCTCAGCTGGAAAAAGAAGAGATTGTCGGTTAAGGAAAAATGAACTGAAAAGGTTTCGTTTAACAATGAAGCACATGAAACGTTCACGGTGGGACTCGAACCCACAATCTCCCGCTCCGGAGGCGAGCGCCTTATCCATTAGGCCACGCGAACAGAACATCGTAGCTGTTATAACTTGAATGAACGAAAGCTTACATTCCATTATCATTATCACACATGGGTTTTCTCACTTGGTCAGTGGGCATATGAAAATAATATCACAAGCACGTGACGTTAATTACATCAATGAATCAAAAAAAGTGCTTACCGAATAATGATATATAGATTTTTACCTTATATATCATTCAAGTGTTTGTAGAACAAATCATCCATTAATGATTAAAGAGAAACATACGATATAATATATGAGCAAATATACGATATAAGACCAGATTCTTGACTTTTATTTTCGTAATAATATATTTCTTTGTGTGAGTCTATTAAGAATTAATAATATATATTGTTCAAAGAGAACCATGTTTTACGCTAAAACCTATATTTACAACTCTTTCACTTCATGGATCTATTTTTTAGTGTAAGCAATAATAAACATATTGCTTCTATTCAATTAAACTTTTTGATGGTTAACTTGCATATGATTACACATTGAAAGCATATTTATATTATTCAGAAACCTTCAAAAAGTGATTTTTTTCAATTCTTTAAAATATATATCTATTTGATTTACATATTGATAACTGAATTTATTAATATAATTTTAATTTTACTTTAACTTTAACTTTTAGTTTTAGTTTTGATGAAATTAGAAATTATATCCTTATTATTTGAAATTCTATAAAATTAAAAATTAACACTATTTTGACCTATTTAATTAAAATTTTTATTTTTCCCTAAAAACTAAAATTACTTCAAAATAGATATTACTAAATTACGTAAAACTCAGTAAATTGGAATATCGATTTATATGATGAATAAATGCTATAATTAAAAAATGTTATCACCAATTCTGATCATATATTCTAATTTCAAAATTATCAAATACAACCTTAGCGTTCAATTTCAATTGCAAGCAGTAAGTTTGGCCAGAGCCAACACCATTTGGGCTGCCTGTACATTATGGTTAGGCGTGATGGGCAAATTACGTATTGTAGACACAATCTCCAGATTTCTTTGTCTTGCTAATCGTTGCTACTTGTGTTGAAATGATTAGGAAACACATGACCATATCTTTTTCTAACTGTACTTAATCCAATGGAGCCTGGGAAGTTACCAATCTCATGATACCGGATTGAATTTTAGTACGGTACTGTACCGGTACTGGTTAATACTAAATACCGTTTCAAATAATTTCTTTAATTTATGAAATAGTCCTTAATTTTTTAAAAATTTTAAAATAATCCATTATTATATTGTACAGTTATATTGTATATTTTTAACAATGTCTCAAAAATTCAAAATAATAAATAATAATCACAATTAATATGAAATAACAATAATTTTAAGATATTTCATATATAAATAATAACCACAATTTATATGAAAAAAGACAATCATTATCATACAAATATAAAATTAAGAACAATATAAAGTATTTAAAATATTACAATTTTAATTTTCATTATATAATAAATAATAATTACATAAAAAATATCCAATAAAAAGAATAATAAATATCTTTAATTCTCACATTATTATAGTTTACAACAAGAGTTTGTAATAAGGAAATAACTAAGTACAATTAAAACATGAAACAAAAACATATATTATTTAATTTGTTATCAATTAAATATATTATATATTTGATTAATTAAAATTAATTAATACTAAAATTACAAATATCTTAATTTAATTTAATTTATAAAATTAATTTAATAATTATAATTAAATTTAAAAATATTTTAAATATATATATTTCAAATAAATTTTGATTAATAATTAAAATATATAAAATAAATATTAATTTACAAATAATATTTTTAAATTATTTATTTTTAAAAATTAAATATTTTATTAATACTTTATTAATAAATATTATATAAAATATTTAAATAAATTTAAATAAAATAATTTCTTTTTAATTTTTATTTAATGTATAATTATTATTAGTAATAAAATATTTATTTTATTTTTAAATTAAAAATTAAAAATTACTGTAAAAGTTTAATTAAATAACAATTTAAAAAATATTTGACAAAAGAAAAGATGAGAATTAAAATTTAAAAGAATTTTGAAAATTTTACAACTTAATTCTTATATTTTTCAAAATTTTCAGTACTGACCAGTATATGGTCGGTATTTATAATATCGGCCAATACTAATCGAAACAAGCCGATACCAATCAATATTTAAACCCAATATATAATACTCATATTTCGTACCGTTCTTCACCCGGTACGATACATACTACCAGTACTGACCGGTACAGTACAAATTTTAAAATAATGCATCAAAGAGAAGTGTGGGATAGGAGCCCCACCTCAAACATGGGGAAAATACTATTTTGCTATAAAAGTGGTGTTTACATGCTATGATTTGTAGAGAAATTTTTCTAAGCATTAAATATTGTTAAGAAACTAAAATTCCGAATTGATCCTACTTGAACTATTTTGTGCAACTTCATTCTTTAAGAATTAGTTTGTGATGAACTATTGTAGCCGCCTATGGCAATGATTTCGTGAGCTATTTACAAGTCAGCAACTATGTACTTTCATCTCTTCTAGGAACTTCAATGAGATTAATTCTCAAAAAAAAATATGATAAAACTAATATGTGGTTTTTTTTAGCTTGGGTACATATTAATTTTTAGTAGCAAAAGTTAAAATATTTCATAATTATATATTCAGTTTTTAGTTATATAAGAAAGAAAACTTGTCCTTGAACCAAATTAATCTTTATGACAAAGTAAATTAATATTGGTGTTTCATTTGAGGTTACACAAACCATTAAGTAGAATTAAGTTATTTTCTTATAATTTTAAATCTTAATTGTTTCTGCTAATATACTCATATTGGTGATAATAGTTAATGATGATTGTTATTTATGATTATAACCATTAACTCCAATTAGGGATGGCAATTTTAGCCAGGCTCTGCCTATTTTTGGCACGAGTTTGAGGGGTCATGGGCAGGCCACGGGCCGACTATGGTCAAAACGTTGTCGTTTTGTCCAAAACAAATTTTTAATTAAAAAATATAGACGGGCCAGAGTTGGCTCGGCCCACCAGTGGCTTACCGGGCCACAGGCTAATCACTGGCCGGACGGCCCGCCGGTGGGCCGGGCTGCGGGCCACCTGTTGTTATTGAAACCAGACTGGGCCGGGCCGAGGGCAGCCGGGCCCAGCCCGGCCCATTGCCATTCTTAATTTCAATCTAAGAATGAGGTGACTAGAAATAAAGTCAAAAACATATGTTGATAATGTCATTTCTATTGAAGAATTTTGTGTAGAAGAATCAACATATTTCATATAAACATTATGAAAATTATAATAAAACATCATTCAAGATTTTATTGATGCAATATATCTATCTTTTATTGAATTGTAATGAACTTAACAAGTTTTTAATTGAAAATTGTTTTTACTTTTATATGTGAA
This sequence comes from Erythroxylum echinodendron, assembly GCA_027575705.1. Lineage (NCBI taxonomy): Eukaryota > Viridiplantae > Streptophyta > Magnoliopsida > Malpighiales > Erythroxylaceae > Erythroxylum > Erythroxylum echinodendron. The sequence continues at coordinate 4,659 of JANZXR010021830.1, forward strand.
GATGTTTGTAAACTGATTGAAATATTGCTAGGATTAAGACATTGTTATGCATTGTAAGTGATAATGAAATTAAATTATATCGAAAGAAGTTTGGCAAAGAAATATATCAATTTAATCTTATCTCAAAAAATTAAACAATTATATATATATATATATATATATATATTTGATCATTTAGTCATCCTAATCTTGCTCGAACAATCAAAAGCATGCTATTTAGTTTAATAAACATGGTTTGGTTAATTGAATTGTAAGATGTTATAAACATACTAGTTGTTCTCTCTCCGTGACATTTTTCTTTCATATTTTTCTGTCCTCAAAATAGAGTTGATGAATTTTAAAAGGATAAGGGGCTCTTGGACATAGATTCAACTGCATATTTGTCAAAGTTTTAAATTTAAAATTTTTTTACTGTAAGTATACAGATCTTATCTTATAGGATAAAAAGTGTCATCAGGATTATAGTAGCCACCTAACAAGTCTTGTATACCATAAAATCTTAATAAAGTAAGGACTCAAGACAATTTATGGATAATACCTATGTTAGTAGAGCAAAAATATTAACTAACATTGTGCTTCTTCTTTAGTAAAGCAGAAATATTAGCAAACATTGTGCTTCTTCTTTACGAAAGAAATAGTCGATTTTATAGACTAAATTGTAGATATATTTAAATAATTGTAGGGGAGCTTTGCTAGGACAAGTTTATTAAATTGGCCTAGTATAAGAATTTTGATATATATGTGTGTATGTATGTGTATGTGTGTGTGTGTGTGAGAGAGAGAGTGAGAGAGTGAGAGAGAGAGAGAGAGAAATACACACACACACACAAACTCTCACACACACATATATGTATTAATGACCTGACTTCTTTACCAGATAGAGGTAAGGTTGTGTATTATTGAACCTTCTTAAACTTTGCATATTAGTAGGACTTTCACTGAGTTTGTTGTTGTTGTTTGTTTTTGTATATATGTTAATATTGCTTAAGACCTGTTATAATTAAAGGTAACTCGATTAGTAATCATTGGATATAGTATACATTTTTTGGAGGTGATTGAGCAATCAATATAAGATTCACTATTTTAAAGTAATTAGGGATAATATATCATTATTATCTATTGATATTAATTTTAGAAATCTTTGGTTAAAGTGAAATGATACTTTGGAAATAGTTTTCAGATATCATTAAAAGAATCAATTACTAATAATGAAGAACTGATATGATTAGAACTAGAAAGAGTAGATAATAATTCTATGGTTTATGTCTAATTAGAATATTCGATAATGAAATGATTGAACTATATGAAAAATCATCCAAGAAAATATTAGTAAAAACTACTTTAACATTCCTAATATTTGAATGTTATAATAAATTGCTATATGTTAATTACTATATGTTAATCTTGATCCATAGATATAAATTATTTAATTAGAGAATTAAAAATAAATTAAAATAATTTAATTTATTTGATCATAAATACATTTTAGGATTATAATTTATATTCATTGTCAACATATTTAAAAGATTAATACATTAGATATAAATAGTTAAAGGAAGAAAAAGGTAATTTAATCAAATTAGACTTGATAGTAAAGTTTGAGAAAATTTTAAATCAAATATAAGATATTTGATAAACAATTAATTAATATTAGATATTGAATCTTATTAAAATCTAAAATATTTAATTATAATCAATTATAATTATAATTATAATTTAATTTATATTTTAATTAAATTATTAAAATGTATAACCGTATTATAAATAGGTGTGAGTTAACTTACCTCTCTTTTCACTACTTGCAGAGCTCTATGAATTTATTTATATGAATATTATTAAACAACAAAAACTTATACAATTATAATAATTTTCATATACTTTATGAATTTGATAGAGTTGCGAGAAAAAAACAAAATATATAATAACATATAATTTATGATTTATATTTTATTATAAAATTAAAATGATTAACTTTCAAAAAATTATAAATATTTTATTTTCTTCCGCTACTCACTAGGTAGAATTTACTAGTTCGGATATTACCTGGCACTTTATTATGAACAAAATATTCTAATACTGCGTCAACCTCTTCTATCTCTAGCGGAACTGTTTGCAATTATGCATTTGGACTGAACCCACTGGCAGAATCTCAACATAGAATGTTCGTTGTGTTAAGGATAAGAGAAATCTTCTTGCAAAGGATATACATAATTCCAGCTTAATGGCAGTCTATGACACTTAGCACGTGTTTTCAGCTTTGTTTTGATGGCTAATCAGATAGCTTTTTGTTTTGTTAGGAGTCCATAGGAATTCTATTTCCACTGAGCTCATTGAGATGTTCTTAAACTGTTATTCTAGTAATTTCTTACCGGAAATTAACTCCTCAAATCCATCCAAATAGACGGGCATCAATTTGAGGATGTGTATTTTGAAGCAATGCCTAGCCGTCTCACCGCTTCTTACCTGCCCCAAACCGACGTTGATTATTTCACGGCCACTTCTTGCATGCTCGCCAATCCCATTTTTGTGAGCTAAAATCTTTATGCCTTTAAAATTTTCCCATAGAATCACATAATAAGCTATCTCAGAATAAAATTTTACTTCTCTAATTCGTCATATACTTCTAAATTAAGTTTTAGATTATCAGAAAGTTAAAATTCATAAGGTCTCATTTTACTATTTTTTATTACCAAATTTTGCCTCTGGTTGAATATAAAAATCTATATTTCCTCCTTTTTTGGTATGTCCTTAGCTGAGATATAAAACAATCTGTATCTTGAGCAACCCAGACATTTATCTTGTTTACCTACGTCACATGCTTGAAACTCAGGGACTTTTGTAACAATATCACAGTGAGGGCAAGAAACGAAAGTTAAAAAAGATCAGAGAAACAAACATCAGATTTCTTGTTTGGCACTGAACATTTTTTGGACCCTGCGCTTTCAATAAATATGATGTTTCTGGCTTTTGACCTTGTCTACCTTCTCTTAAAAGATATGATTTAACTTGCAAGACATTGCTCACTCTCATCATGATCTCTGCTTAGTATAGCAAAATAGTAATCTTATTAGGTGATTTTACGATCATAATGATCAAATTTTGCCCCTTAAAAAGTAATACACTATGCATCTAGCGCATTATACATTGAAAACAGTCCTAAACGGGTATCCATTCCTATTCCATGTTACCAATAGCAATTGTTCTACCCTAATTCAAAGAAACGATCCTAGTAAGTAGCACATGCGAAGTACATGTGCTTATAAAGTAGATCAGCGGGCCGTAACATCAGAATTATAGTGCCCTAGAAAGTGAGGGGAAAGTAACATATAGATTAGTAGGAAATCTTTAGCGATGACAGATAGAATTCAAACATAGGTGAAGTTCAACAATAGGAGTGCAAATTACAGATAATCATATAGTTTTGAGTTCTGATAAACAAAGCCTCAAACAGCACACAAGCTAGTCTACGAACAAGACTTTAGAAAACATGCTAAACAATCTTTAAGTCCTAAAATACCATAAGAAGTGGATTAAAATTGGTCAAATAGAATCTAAATAATCTCTCTGCCTTCATTTTTGTGCTAGATAGTACATGGTACTTTGAAGTCCAAAATCTCCTTCCATCTAAAATTCCTAGGAATTCAATCATAGGAGGTTCATATAATAAAGAAAATATTATGGAATTACGAAGGTGATAGCCTAAAGCAACACACACAACCTACAAAGATATTAGGCTTGCTAAGGTCTCTGCTTCCACAAATCACAGGTTTTCACTACCCGTAGGGCCACAATAATCTGCAAAAAGAACTCTAGAGCCATGCAGGCAAAAGATGGTATAGCAGGAAGAACTCTCTATGAACAAGTATGAACAAAAGGACCAAAAACAATAAACATTTCAACAAATTATACGCAAATAGAAAAGCAGATTTCCCAGGCACAGGCAACAAAAGGCAGGTCGGCAAACTGCAGGCAGCCTATCAAATTAGATAACTTTTTTAATAATATGTGATAATTAGGATTATGGATGGCCCTTATGGCTCATTGCAGAGGGTGTCAGGGTTAAAATCCTGGTACAGATTAAATTCACTTATCAATAATATATAAAAAAAATGATCACTAGGACATATAAGACCAGCAACAAAACTCATGAATTTCTCCCCACAAATGTAAGAATCATAATTAACTATTCTATCTTTATGATAGCAAAAGCTCCAATTGTCAATTCATTCAGTCCGTAAGTAGATGCCTCTGCTTTCAGCTTGCGACCAGTAAAACCATTACAATCCATATATGCAAGAGTTCAATGGCTGTCAAGCAATGCATCAGAAACAAGTCCTCTAGAACACAATGCATAAATTTGAAAAATTGGGACCATATAATATAAAGATAATTCTATTACTTTATTCTAATAAGTCATTCAAACCTATGCATAAAAGCATATGTACATGTAAAACACACTATAAACTGCTAAACAATTTTAGGAAACCATTATTCAATAACTGTTCTATCCATCAAATGGAAAGACAAAAGCCTTTTATAAAAAAGAAAAGTAAATCACCCCTACACTGTCATTAACCACCATGACCAACAAATATTTTACCAGCTATAAGGCCGCTCCAAAATCCCGACCACCAATCCCGCCGACTGATCTCAATTCCTCCAATTGGGCTTTAATCTGGTCCTGAACTAACTCTAAACGCTTGGAGTAAACCTCCAACTCCAATATTTGTTGTCTCCTCCATTTCTCATCAACCATCATCTCCCCTCCACCAAAACTCAACGGGATTGCATTCATAGCAACCCCACCAAGCCCTCTTCCTAGCCAAGACCCACCTGCTACACCATTGCCCAGAAACTCCTTAATCAACTGCGGCAAACAGCTCCTGACCGTCCCCTCAATCAAACCTGAAATACTCACATTACTATTACTACTACTACCATTGTTATGATCACTACTCCCCGCAAAACCATCATTGACAAAACGCTTTTCATCAATTTTGACAGTACCAATAGGAGCTGCAATCGAAGACCGTGGCCGAGCCCGTTTCCTCGATCTCGGTGTAGCCTCAATTCCGTTAATATAATTCAAATTGGGGCTAGGGTTAGGGTTTGTATCGTCATCATCCAAATTTCCATCTTCAACAGCAATTCTACCAGTAGTATTCCATATCTTACGTGAAATCTCAAACGTAGCCTGATCATGAGGACTCTTGAAAGAAAAATCTTTACCTGAGCTCATTCTATTGATAACATTCCGATACTTCTTCTTCAAACGACGCAATTTCTCAACAAGCTGGTTCTTGTTAAAATCAAGCTGGAGTTTACACTTAATCTGATCATAAAATAGTGCCGTATCATGGTGGCTCCCACCGCGTTGCGTCGTGTAATCGAGAAACCCTCGAAGAAGCTCAATCTCGTCCTCGTCAGTCCATAACCGCTGAAACAATCGCCTCGATTCGTCCAACTGTTGTGGTTTCTTCTCCTCTTGTTGTGCGATCACCGAGCTCTCACCGCCAACACGCTGCCGTTTAGCGTCAGGAGTGGGCTCCGTGACGGTAATCGATGGATCGTTAACGGCGACGGTAACAACGGAGGAGGAGGGGACCGCGGTAGGCACGGAAGTGGAGGAAGGAGACACGCAGGGGAGGTCCTCGTCCTCGTCCTCGTCGGGTAATACGTCGTCGTTCTCTAGATCGTCGTCTTCATCCTGTGATTGTAAGGACTCGTCGTCGTCGTCGAGGTCGTGGTCCAAGACGGTGTCGTTATGTTGGGAGGCCATGAGGACAGAGAGACTGGTGGGGAAGAAGACTTTGGTGTTGGGGGTTGTGGCTTTTGGGTGGAGGAGAGTTTTGACTGGGGTGGGAATGGCGAATGAAGTAACGCGCCTCAATTGGTGCGTGGACGTCACTGTTTCTTTGTGTTTGGTTTACTTTGTTGTGTTAAAACGATTGCGATCTTTAACGTTACCGTGACTGTTTTTTGTAATCAATTATGATAAAAAAAGAAAAAAAGCAGTTTCAAAATAATAATAATAAATAGGAGAAGAAGAAAAAGGGCACAAAGGATAGCCAATCACAAAGACTCATACTTTTTAGGAATTTTTTAATCGGTTAAAGTATATTTTAAAACTTGACATTTACGATAATGTACAGAACAGATTCTAATATTTCGAATTCTTAAAATTAAAACTCAACGTTTTAAAAATATTCAAAATAGGCTTTAAAGTGGACAAAAAATTTAAAAAGATTATTTTTCAAAAAAAGTTTAACAAAATTAACTTTCAGTTTGTCAAATCATGATATTATTTTTTATTTTTAAATAAAAATAGACCTCATTAACCATTGTCTTATAACAAGTAAGACCTAATATCTCAAATATATAATAGTGGGTCTCAATGTCACATGATAAGTAGAACTCACTCTTTAAAATGTATAATAGTGAATCCCAATGACACATGTCTGTCAGACTCAATTTTTGATTAATTAAAAAAAATTAATTACGTGACAATAAGATCCACTTTTTATTTTTAAAAATAATAATAATAATAATAATAATAATAATAATAATAATAATAATGTCATTCAGCATTGACATAACATTGAACTAACATATTATTAGCCCGTCAAATTTTTCGTCAATTTTTTGTCTACTCTGAATGTTTTTTAAAGCATTAGGGTTTAATTTGAATGCTTGAAAATATCAAAATTTAAGTTGTATTATAATGTAAACGCTAAGGTTCAAATCGCACTTTTGGTTTTTTTGAATCTATTGTTTAAATTTTTAAAATTTTCAATTAAGTAACAAATATTTTAAAACCTTAACAGTTGAACTCCAAACGTATGTTAGTAATTTGCTAATTTGGCTAATAAAATCTTTGTTTTTCATGATATTTAGGTGTACACCTAAAAAATTCTCTCTGTTCTAATCTAACCATAGCGACTATTTTTTCAGGTAAACATCTACATGTTATAAACAATAAAAATTTCGTTAACTAATTCAGTAAATTTCCAACGGAACTAATGTTTTGAACTAAACAGAACTAAACTATTAAGGCTTTAAAATGTTGATCATTGAAATAAAAATTTTAAAAGATTGGAAATTAAATTGAAAAAAATCACAAAAAATTAGATACTTTAGAATTGGTTATCCCTAATAATAATAATAATAATAATAATAATAATAATAATAATAATAATAATAATAATAACAATAACTCAACTTACATACTTATATCTTATCCCTTTTAATTAACTCAAAAAATTAAAATATTATATTTCCTAGCTTTACATTGTGATAGTTATTTCGCATATAGCTCAAAGTATTAAAATTAATTGAAATTGCTATACCGCAAGTATATGGCTCGTATAAAATAGTATAGCAACATATCATTCGCTTAAGGATTGGTTAGTCACCTTGTAATTCAAATTGAATTTTGTTTGTGTAAACCAAATATTGAGATATTGAAATTGCAAAAATTCACAATTTAAAGGCTTACAAATAGACTTTAAAATGTCACAAAAATAAGAACACAATTTTGGTTTAGAGAATCACATTATAAATGTTAGGTTCATTCTCTCCATACTATTAATCCCTCACTTTGGTAATCTAATCATGCTTAATCCTAGGCATTCTAATGTATTGGCCCATTCTTTATCAATACTTGAACCAATTAAGCCTGAAATAACAATTAAAGTTCAGTATGTGATCTCTCAACGTACACACTTTACTTAACCTTTAAGAGGATATGAAGTAACCTATTAGACAACCATTGAAACATCCAAGATCTCTCTCTAAATGTCATGCTAGCTTGATGTGTGAAGTGTTCTCAAGGCTGCCCACTCTCATGGTACATCCAAATTGATTTCGTAATTCCATTTCTTAATGTAAGCAAGACATATAAAGTTCACACATCATAAGCTTTAAAGAAAACCATACAGTAAACCAAAGTAATTCTTAAATAGTTATGGTAAGAAGAACCCTAAATTATACTTAGAAATTCATTAAATTAATCAAAAACACCCTCACAACAAGTCCATGCATCTTCTCCATACAATAACTAAACAAAAACAAATAATAGAAGGCTTTTGATTTGAAGAACAAAGTTGGAACTTGGTGTGGCAGCTTTGAAATCTCTTGAAATCACTTGGTTCTCCTTACAATCCACCCAAAAATGTATCTACCTTCCTCCTTTTGATGTGTGACATGACCCCTTTGGGTGCTTAAATTGACTTAGGACGCAAGTGGAGCAAGCTGGAAAGCTGGAAAATTCTAGCTTATAACAGGTCACGATTGTGACCTGTTGTTTTCCAGCCTTATTTTCTTCTTTTGTTTCTGTTTTGATACCTATAATAAGTCCATATGTAAGTAAGTTGACAATCGACACAAATAAGGTCCAAATCTTCCCCAACATTGACGTACAACACTACAAAAATGTATGTACATCAAAATATATGAAAAGCATGCAAAACCTAATCTTATAAACCTTCATTTATAACCTAACATGCAATTTATCATAAACAATCACATACACATGCAAGTTATATAAAGTAACACAAAACCTAGGCTAAACATCCTAGTATGTGTACTAAACATACACATTATCATATAAAATGACTTAGACAATTATATAACAAAAAACTATTCATCCTTTGGTTAGCTATCTTAAAGAAGTTAAGAACTAATGATATTATCAAATCTAACATTCAAGATAAATTATACGCCATTCAAGTCAAATGGTTAAAAAACTCAAGGCTGGATCATGAAGGATCTCAAAATGTTTATGATGCCATTTAACTATCTTTTATATACCATTTAAGCTAAAAGAAACTGAAGGATATTCAAAAGGATTAAGTATGAGGATCAAGTTTTTATTAAAAATACTCTAACTTGAATAAGAGAGTTAATGATGCCAAAATTCAGAGGCAATAATATTAGGTAAAGATTAACCATTACTTGGAGGATGGTATAGAAGTATTGTAAAGGTTGTTTATAGGTATATAAGGAGACTACATGGTTACTATTACTGTCATTCAAGTGCTAGCATTATGTGAATTATTCTCCATGGATCAAATCTAAATTTACTAAGGACTAGGTCTTAAAATATCACAAGATATTAGTTGAGTACATGTCATATTAGTTATTCAGTCACCTTGTCTTTTTTTTTTTATATTTATTGCTGTTATTTTTATGATCTGGCTCCCTTAGTACGTTGATTTTTGGAGAGTGGTTTACTGACCTACTATTTTTGGATTTATTCATCTAATACTTCATCTGGATTTGGTTTTAATATATTTTTAATTTCCAAAAAACTATATATATATATATATATATACATTTAAAAAAGAAGAAGTTTTAGCTTTTACTTAAGAACGTGATCAACCCTATAGGCAAACTAGTTAAAAAGAAAATAAAATTAGGCACTTAACTATGTCTTAGTTAGTCATCAAACTTACGCATTAAACTTTAAAGTAGAAAGTTTAAATAGTGTTCTATTGTTGGACCCCGTTACTGAAGTCCAACTAGCATACAGCGTATCTTAAGACGTGAGTTATTCTCCGAAAGAGAACACCTTATCCATTATCGTGTTTGTCCTCTCTTCTCCGATAGTACCACTGTCACATACTGATTACACATATTCATCACCCATAATTGCCCTCAACAGCTCTCCTTCTTAGTTCAGCACCGCTCTTCGACCATCATTTATCTATTTCAACCGAAAGAACTTCAAAGGATAGCATTGGCGAGTCCACACCTTACATATATGTGATTCAGGTTTGTGAGCATAACTTTTACGATAGATGTCCAACTGAGGGTTTCTTTGGCTAGTTTGAAAGGGAATTGCAATAACTACAACTTTCATAAAGATATCGAAGGCCAATTATATCATTTGGTGGGTCAAAAATAGGACAGAAAATATCCATAAACAGTAACCCAGACGATAGCATGAGCAGTACCACAGACGAAGCCTGTGAACAGTAATACAGATGAAGTCTGTGAACAGTAACACAGACAATGTTTTCCAGTTGCCATAACTTCCATTAGAGGAATCGGAATAAGGTGTTCTTTATATGATTCGAAAGAGGATTCCAAAATCTACCACTTCCATGAAGACATCTGAGTCCAATTCTACCTTCTGTGAGGTCAACAATGGGATAGAAGATAGGTATAGGCGAACTTAGAAGAAACGAAATATAGAAGGAGTCTATGAACTGAAACACAGACGAATCCTTGTGAACAGCACTATAGACGAAGTCTGTGACCAGTACCACAGATGAAGTCCGTGAACAGTACCACAGACTAAGTCCGTGAACAGTACCACAGACGAATCCTTCAACCAACATAACCTATTAACTCCTTCGTCTGTGAACAGTAACTCAGACTAAGTCTGTGAACAGTAACATAGACGAATCCTTCAACCAACATAAACTCTTAACTCCTTCTTCTTATCCTTGGCCTATAATCTATCCTCTATTTTCTATCATCTGTAGTTGACTTTTATCCTCTGTTTTGACCCCTAATCGTCTGTGGTCTATCTTCTGTGTTCGTATGTCCTCACAGATGATCCTTTTTCTCTTTACTCTTAGTTCATCCTTGCGTCTGTGTTCTGACGTAAGCACAGACGATAC
>JANZXR010021881.1:0-15274 GCA_027575705.1 Erythroxylum echinodendron
TATTGAATTTATAAATATTAATTAAATCGAGATTGTTGTTTTGCTTTTAATTATTGATTTAAAAGTAATTTATAAATCATAATTTATTCAATAGATTTCAGCCATATGAAACACAATCGGTTAATATATACAATCACACATGCTTACTTTTGAAATCATGTCTTATTTTTAAGTAATGTTAAAAATTGGCCCGAAAATTAAATTGGTACGAATAAAATTTAAGGTTTAAAAGGTTTAATTTATATTATATTGTCATAAAACTAATTGAAGATTGAATAAATTTGAAGAATTTGAAATATGATTGAAGAATATTATTTTTACCTATCAAAAAATTTAAATTTAAATTATTAAAAAATTGATAAATAAAAATTAATTAATTTATTTTTATTTATAAAAATTAATTAGTTTAAAAAACTGGTTGATTACTTAACAAAATTATCAATTTTTAATAACAAAGATTATTAAAATAACTCGAATCAAAAAGTAAAAAATTGAATCAGAAAATTAGCCATTCTAAAGTTTTGACTACTAAACTAGTTGAACCGTTTTAATTCTTTAGTCATTTGTTTTAAGAATAGTTTTACCTATGCAATAAATAAACTTTTGAAAATATAAATATAAATAAGTTATAAATTAAATATTTTAAATAATTCATCTAATTAAGTAAAATTTAATTAATCACCTTTAATATTTAGTGTTTTTAAAAATATACATAAGGATCTATGTTTTCAAGACTTGAAGAGCACCGATCAAACCAACTTTTCTCCCAGAGCAAGTCAAGATTATAGAGAAAGGATGACTAATTTTTTGGCTGTACTTGTCTTGCAAATGATAATTTAAACACAAAATTTCCCGGAAAGCTTTCTAAGAAAAACACCTGGAAAGTCGCCGACAAGTACGTACATGGCAAGGAAGCAAGCACGCCTTTTCAATGATTGCAGTTTCTCCAAGCGCCGGTCATAACTGGGAAAGATGACTTATAGCAATCCAGAGTCAGGATCTTCAGATACCTGTCAGGATTCACTTCATTTTTCAAAATTGTTCTACACATTAGTTACTTAAGTCAATTGTCAATACACGCATTTTGATTTTGAACCAGCTCTCGATTTCAAAATCTTGGTTCCTGTCTGTTGAAAGTTTGAAGGAAAATTTTGAACTTCAACTAAAGATTGAAGTCTTGCATCAATGTTTTAAAACTTAGAACGTAAATTAAACCAGTAAAATAAAAGATTTAAGGTTTAAAAGGTTCAACCGTTATTAGACTATTATAAAATCGGTTAAAAATTTAATAAAATTGAAGAATTTAAAATAAGATTATCTTTAATTTAATGTTTAATTAAAAAGAGAGACTGTTAAATGAAAATTAATTATTTTATTTTAGTTTATAAAATCGATTAGTTTACGAAGATTGATCAATTAATTAATAGAATGGTCAATTTTTAACATCAAGGATTATTAAAATAAATCAAACCGAAAGTTAAAATCTAAACAAAAAAGTTGGTCAGTTCAAAATTTTTATTGTTAAACCACTTGAATCCGTTCAATTTTTTAATCATAAAATAAAAGCACTTATGGAATTTTTATGCAATAATCATATTTTACGGAACTTTTGTGTCATAATCATATTTAAAATAAAAGTTTTGTAGAATTCTTTCAATTTGTTCTTTTCTTTACCGTTAATTTTTTGATAAATTATGATTTATATGTAATTTTAAAATATTTTGGTATTTTAAGTTAACCTATTAAATTATTATGAGTTAAGATATAGATTAAAATACCTTAATTATTTAACTTTGGACATTATTTAATAATTGGACTTAATTGAGTTTAAGTGAGACTCTTCCACGATAAGTTTGATAAGTTTCAAATTCTACTTAAGATGGGATTTGATAATGGCTATCTTCTGAAAATCTAACTCGATATTTGACAATTGGTTGGGTTAAGATATGATTATACTTTTGCTAATTTTCGCGTGACTTGTGTAGCTGGGATTTTTGGTGATTATGTGAAATTCTTGCAACTGATCACGTGACTAGTGTAGTTGGGATTTTTGGTGATTATGTAAAATTTTTGCAACTACGTTTTACTCAAGTTGTCTCTGTTGATTGGGAGGCTATGAAGCTGGCCAAGTTTACATTGATCATTAATTCATGTATTACAGCTGCGTTGTTTTCTTTGGTCTTTGTGGTTTAGTGGGTGTTTTTCAACAACTATGTTTTACTTGAGTTATCATTGTTTATTAGAGTCGAAGCAGCTGTTTTTTCATTGGTGTTTGTGTGATTTTCTGGACTAAAATGGTGGGATTTTCGATAGTGAAAAACATGCAGATTTTTGTTGTGTTTCATCTGCCTATTGCTTGATTTATTGGGGCTATTTTGTTGTTGTCTTATGTGGGAAAGACCGATAAGGATATGGTAACTCGACATCTGGATTTTTTGGGGTCTTTGAGTGATTTTTGGAAGCAAATTTTCAAAGATTTTTTCAGATTGGGAGCTGTGTTTTACTGTCCATTGTTGGTGATTTTTTGGGCTATTTTTGCAGCGTGTTTTTGTGAAAAAACTCCGTAAGTTTTTTGTGTGGTTGAAGCTCCATTGTCTGCAACATTTCGGTGATGAAACATTTATTTTTTTGGTGATTTTAGTGTTGCTGTGCGTGAGATTTTCTAATGACGATATTGAAGCTTCAGAACAGATTTTTTAGTAGATAACTTCATATTCTTTCGTTGATGAAGCCACATTTTTAAGGAATTTGTTTTCTTTCTCAAGTGTCTTTGTTTATGTTCATTGTTTATTTTAATCACTTGAGTTGTGTGTTTATTGTCTTTCGTTAAAAAGTTGCTGAGAAAACCCTTTGTTGAGGACAATATGAGTTGATCGTGTTATCAGGTGTGAAATACTTTCACGAGTTGTAAGGACGAGGGATAATGTCAAAGGTTGAGTGGTGTCAGCTCAGTAAAACTTTGAATAAAACTATTGTCGTTAGTGAAAGTATTAAGCTAGGTGAGGGCCTCATAATCGTAGGCAAAGTGTGTCAAACTGCACCCCTTCGGAAAATTTCAATTGGTATCAGAGTGGGTCACTAAATCAGAACTTGGTACAACAAGTTGGTACAGATCTGTGTTTCACAAAAATGGCTACAAGAGAAGAAGCATCAATTACCAGGCCACTGCTATTGGATGGTTCCAATTATCTTGCGTGGAAATCACAGATGGGAGTCTTTATTCAAGAATAAGGAATAAAAGCATGGAAATCGGTGTTATATGGCTAGACACATCCAGTGATAACTGATGACAGCGGAGAAGTAGTATTGAAAGATCCATTTGAGTGGACAAGAGTTGAAGAAGAGAGAGCACTTAGAAACTCATAAGCTATGCATGTCATCTTTAGTGCAGTTGATCAAGGTCGCCTTGCTATGATATCAGCCTGTGAATCAGCGAAAGAAGCGTGGGACACCTTGCAAACTATACAAGAGGGATCGAAATATGTGATAGCCTCGAAACTTTAGATGATGGCTGTGAGATTTGAAGAGCTGAAGATGGACGAGAGTGAAACCATTGGATATTTTCATTAGAGATTGTGTGACATAGCGAACCAATCATTTTACTTTTTATAACGCCTCAAAATTTCGATTTCATGAATATTACTTTTTAGGTCTTGAATAGTGTATTCTGAGGTGAATAATGACACCTAAGACTCAAACTGTATTTTATTTTATTTGGCATCGAATAATATTGTTCAAGGACAGCCTAAGGATAAAATTAGAGCTCCAAATGAGTTGGTTTTGAGGGTTTGACCAAGAGTTGACCAGTAGTCAAAGTTTAATCTGAGAAAAGGTGAAAGTCAAACTTGAAAATAATAATGAAAAATAAATGATATTAATTAAGGTCGTTATGTCAAGTTGATATTTTTTATGGGTATTTTTATTGAGAAAAAGAAAGAATGGATTAAAAGATAAAGTTAATTTTGGATCTAAAAAAACAAAACAATTGAAAAAAATTTAATAAGGGACCACATGACATTTTTGTCAACTACCCATTCTCTTCTTCTGCAAAGCATTGCCGAGAATCACTTCCTTTCTTCTCCATTATTCTTTTATTTTCAAGCCAACTTTCTTTATTTTTAACCCCCAAATCACCTATTAAACACTAAATCATCAACCTAGGGTCCGTAAACTCACCATATCAACAAAAAGTTTGGGAAAAGATGAAGAAAAGGTATATGGGTGTTCTTGATAAATAGTACCCGAAAATTTATAAGGTAAGTTAATGGAGTTTTTGCTGTTTTTAGTACATGATTTTGGTATAGTTGCATGCATTAATGAATAAAATGCACGAAATTGAATTTGTTATGCAATATTATGAAGATGACTTATAATTTATATTTTTCCCAATTAGCATACATATGTTGAATTTGAAATTTTGATATACATATTATTTTTGATTAGTTGGTAAGATGAATATGTCTTGAATATTGTATGATAGCGAAAGAAAAAATGACATTTGCTTTGGTCGAATATGGAATAGCTTAAATTGGCTATTATGAGTGTTTATCATTAAAGTTCAATGGAATTTAATTAGATTTGCCCCTAGTAAAATAGATAGGAATTGGAGGAAAGTGATAAGGTTGGCATACCAATTAGGGAGTTAGCAATACTGCGTCATGATATATGTTACCGGATTGTATAGCTCCGAGAGCTCGGTTCTCGTGTAACATATTTGATTTGTGTTATGAACTGCATGGCTCCGAGAGCTCAGTTTTGATATGTAAATATTATAAAAAATATTGTATGGTTCTGAGAACACGGTCCCATATTTTAAAATCCCACTTATCCGGCTTGACAATAGAATTCCGATGGATTTTACATACTCGTGGAAAGAAAATCCATACGCTAATATATATATATATAGCGTATATATATATATACGCTATATATATCCATCACAGCTTTCTTCTAATTCCATTCAAAACCTACTTATAGAAATAAAATCCATACGATATATATATATATATGCTTTGAAGGAAGGGAATTAGAAGAAAGCTGTGATGGATTTACTACAAGCCAAGAGTAACATAGAGGATCTCGAAAGATTTGGAGGTGGATGTACTACAAATTTTTATTTTGTTTTTGGTTATAAAATGTACACATAAAGAAGTTAAGGATCTTACATGATTTCATTGTGAATTATATATGAATACATGAAAGTTATGTATGAAATCAAGTTTAGATGTATTGAAATGTATTGGAGGATGGGTAAATTATTTTGTTACGAAGTTTAACATGGAGATGGATAGTTGAGTAACATGCATGAGAATTGTATTGAAGTTTCTTACAGGAGATTTTAAGTACATATAGAGAAAACTCTATCAAAATTTTATAAAATGAATAGTAATTGTTAGAATAATGAGGTTTTTAAATAGAAAATGATGTAGTTTAAAGTATTAGGTATTTAATGTTGAACCAATGGAAGTTGAAAAATTAAATCCTTCTATGTTTTGAAAATAATAAAACTTAAAGAAATGTTTAAGAAATAATTTCAGGTTAATGATTAAAATGAAGTTGATGAGATGGAATACCAGTTGATTAATGCTAGCACAAGTTGACTATTATGTTGTTGATGAATTACAAGTCAGATGAAAATTAGATAAGTCGATTTATGAAGATCAAGTTTGTAATAATGAGTATAAGAATTAAACAACATGGAATTCATGAGAGAAGATCTTGCATGAAGAATTCAAATATGTATGTTAACAATCAAAGATTGGAGATTTTATGAGATCTGTCAGTTGGAGAACTGGACAAGTCTATTGTCATGTTGCAAGTCGACTATCATTAATCAGACCTGTTAGTTGGATAAATGGACTAGTCGACTATCATGTTATTAGTCGACTATTCGAAGTCCGGAGCTGAAAGATTCATGAAAAATGTTTGTGCTAGTCGACTAACACTTGGAAGACAAGTTGACTATAATGTACTAGTCAACTATTACATACCGACTAGTCGAATGTCAGTTATAGCTGAACAAAATTTGACTTTGTAAATTGATTTCAAACTGGAGAAAATCTTCATACAATGGCTAGGAGCGTTCTACAATGGCTAGGAGAGTTCTACAACGTCTATAAACGTCTTGAAGCCTGCAAATAAAGGACTGAACTTTAAAGGATTGATTACACAATTCCAAAGAGAATCATATATGCTATAGTTCAATATTATCCTCTTATTGCTCTTAATTTTCTCTTAGCATATTCTAATTGTATTCAGCTATACTAAGCTTTACTACTTCATTACTATCATTGTTAATATTGTGTTCTGAGTGATTAGAGAAGAATCGCTTGGAAGGTAGGATTTGTGCCAGGAAAACAAATCATTTGTAAGGTGTAGCTTGAGCCGAAAGTCAAGTTGATTGGAAGAGTTCACACTGAACTAAAAAGTGTGTAGTAAAGAGCGTTGATAAAATCCTATGTGGGAGCTTAGGTAAAGGACGTAGGTCTTAGAACTGAACCTTTATAAACATTGTGTTTGCCTCTCTTCTCTACTCTTTTACATTTCGATTTGTTTTGTTTGTTTCGTGTGTTTTAATTCTCTGTTTTGTAGCACTTTGCGAAAAGATTAAAAGATCTGTTCAACCCCCCTTCTAGATCGTTTTCAATTGGTATCAGAGTGGTTAAAGATCCAAGGATGGCACTGAATTTGACACACAACAACATAGCGGAAGAAGGTAACACAAATAATCACCCTCCTCTTTTTAATAGTACTAACTATTCTTCTTGGAGAAATCCTATGAAGTACCATATCATAAGTGAGGGAGTGGAGTATTGGGAGATCATAATCTTCGGTCAACACGTTCCATTGAATGAAAATGGTGAGGTAAAGACAGAGTTGGAATATGATGACAATGAATGGAAGAAAACCTACATCAATGCAAAAACCATGAAGTTGATTTATTGTGCTCTCACCGTTGAGGAGAGAAATAGAGTAAACTCTTGCACTAGTGCTCAAGAAGAAAAAAAGATCAACATGCTTCTTTATGACTATGAAATGTTTGTCATAAAGGAAGGTGAGTCTATTTCTACTATGCTTGATCGTTTTGCAGAAATTATCAATGGATTAGGCAACCTTGGGAAGCACATGAAGGATAGTGAGAAGGTGAAAAACATTCTTCGTTCATTGCCAAAAGAATGGGACTCACAAGTCACACTCATTATGGAGTCTAAAGATCTCAACAGATTGGAATTCAATGCCTTGGTGGGATCACTGAGATCATTCTCAAATCAAGAGGAGGAAGAGGTAAGTCACAAAAATCAATTGCTTTAAAAGCTAATGTGTTTTCTCTTGATGAAAGTGATGAAGAGTTAGATGAAGACGAAGAAGATGAAGAACTAGCACTTTATGCTAGAAACTTGAGAATGTTCAAAGGTCTACTCAAAAATAGGAAGAAGGAATTACATGGTGGAAGAAATGAAGAAAGAAAGAAGAACACCATGGAAAGAAGGACCAAAAGCTATGAAGAAAAGAAGAGCAATGAAGAGTGCTGGAAATGTGAAAAAAGAGGACATCATGCTAGAGAGTGAAAAAGCTCATCCTTTTCCTCAAAATTCTAGAAAAATGACAAGTATGACAAAGGAAAGAAGAAAGCTAGTCTTGTAGCCACTTGGAGTGATGATGAGGAAGCATACCTAAGCAATAATGAGAGCAACTTGGCTCTTATGGCAAATAGTTCCTTGTCAAGTGATGATGAGGATGAGGTAATGATCATTGATGAAGATCTTAGAGATTCATTTACTGCTTTACAAATTGATTTTGAAGAAGCAATTGAAATCAACAAGAAATTGAGAAGGAAAATAAGAGATCTTGTGGCTGAAAATAATGATTTGCATGAAACTATTGATGACTTAGAATGCATTAAGAAAGATCATTCTACATGCTTTGCTGAAAAAGAAAACTTAACTTGTGAACTTGATAGACTTAGAAAAGAGTTTTCATATGTGGTTGGAAAATTTGCTAACGGAAATAAAAATTTGAAAAGATGCTGTCTTTACAAAGATATTCCATATCTAAACATGGTTTAGGATATGACCCCTTTGATAGAGATTGTTCCTTGATTTCTAAATTTACTAAAGGTGGAAAAGTTGCTAAATGTGCTAAATGTTTAAGAGATGGTCATATAGAAATTGCATGTAAAAGTATTAGGAGATGTATTAATGTGAAGAATATTTGGGTGGTAAAAGGTACAAAACTTCCTAATATAGTTTATATGACTGACCAAAATGGACCCAAAATGGCTTGGATATCAATGAGAAGAAAGAATGTCTCTTTTGCAGATACAAATAAGGAATGAAAATCCACCAAGTACATTATACATTGATAGTGGATGTTCAAGTGCAGAAATCAAACCAAAGAATCAAGGATTTGTCACATTTGGGAGATAACGACAAAGGTAAAGTTATTGGTGTTGGTAAAGTGGGTAAGTAACCTTTGCCTACCATTGACAATGTTCTACTTGTTGATGGTTTGAAACATAATTTGCTAAGTGTTTGTCAATCATGTGATATGAATTTTAATGTGAAATTTGAATCTTCTCATTGCATGGTTAAGAAAGATGGAAATGTTGCTTTCATTGCCTCAAGACATGGAAATACTTATATTGTTAATTTGCATGTGCACAAGTTCTTTGGCTTAAGCATCAATTACTTGATTATGGTATTGTTGTTAAAAATGTTCCAATATTTTGTGATAATACAAGTGCAATTTGCGTAAGTAAAAATTCAATTTTACATAGTAGAACAAAACATATTGAGATTAGGCATCATTTCATATGTGATCATTGTTTGAAAGGTGATATTTGTTTGAAACATGTCTCTACAATTGATCAATTGGTAGATATTCTTACTAAATCTCTTAAAGAAGATGTGTTTGTGAATATTAAATTAAAACTTGGTATGTGTGATTTGAATTCAATTGGATGATTGAAATTATTTGCATACACTTTCACAACAAAATGGTCAAATTATTAGGTGAATATGTAATTCCATCGGAGAATATATCAACATGATTTATATTTAGGTTATAAAGAGATTCATCTGGATTTTAGAAATATTCCAGTCGACTAATTGGAGTCTAAGTTGATTGATGTTGAGGTAATAGTCGAGTGATTTTGATTTGCATGTTAACTATTGCATCATGAGATAAATTGATTAAGTGTTTTAAAGACCCTCTAGTCGACTATTTTAGTCTTAGTCGACTAATAGTCCTCAACTAGTCGACTATTTACATGTCAGTCGACTACAATTTTTATACCTGATAGTTTCCCCAATATGTATCTATACAAGTCGACTAATACCCCTTTAGTCGACTAATACACAGACCAAAGGCTACTGCTTTCCCAAACCAGTCGACTAATATCATACTAGTCGACTATCGGTCATCACATGTCTTTAAAATACCCATTCTTTCCTAAAATCTTCAAAAACTCTTTTTCTTCAACCTTTAAATTCTCTCATCTTAGTCGTCTACTTTCTTCAAATCTCTTCAAATCAACACTTTCCATCTTCAATCCTCTTTCAAAAACACAAAATCCACTCTTCAAATCATCAAATCATCTCTTTCTTCTTTAGAAATCTCTTTTTCGACACTCAAAACCTTAACATACGCAAATCCACTCTTCTTCTTCCACAATCTCTCAGATCCTTCAAAATGGCTCCAAGGAAAGCTAGTGGGAAAGAAAAGCAAGCTGAAACTGCACCCAACACTCACCGACCTCGAGTTAGAGGGTCTTCATCAAAGGGAGGAGTTGCAACAGAGAATGAAGTTCTTGAACCAAGGTTCATCTCAATGGAAGCTCAAAATCTTTACCATAAGGTATTAAAATCTGAAGTTCTAATTCCTTCTATGAGATTTGATTGGGTTAAGCTTGATCATAGTGAATTTAAGGAGTTGTTTGATGAAATAAAGAGTCTTAGATTAAGAGATTTTTTGGGTTACAAGGATAATATTTATGAGGATTTGATAAAAGAATTTTATGCTAATTTGGTTGTTGTTAGAATTAATGTTGATAGTGTTGTTATCTTGAAGTCTAGTATTCAAGGGAAAGAAATTTTATTTGTGAAGAGCATTTTTGCATTTGGTTTAAGTTGCCTAAAGGTGGAGTTAGGCCTAGAGCATCGTTACTAGATTCAAATATTTTGAGATGATGGTGATATGGATGAGGCAGCAGAAGAGAATTATGGTTATGATGAAGAGAAAGGTGATGAATTACTTGGGAGAATTTGTATTGAACATTCTACCCCATATGAGGCAATGGATTTGCCATTGAATTATAGGTTATTGCATTATGCCATAAATAGAGTTATCTATCCTAAGAAGGCAAGCAACAATCACATTACTTCTTTGGATAAGGAAATTATTTGGCATTTGGAAGAAGGTAGGAAAATAAATTTTCCTAATTTGATCATTCAAATGATGAGGAGGAAAGCAAATTTGTTAAGAGGAGAGCTTAGAGGAAAAACAACTAAGCATAAAGGAATGCTTTATGGAGCATTGATCACTGCTATCTCGAGGTCGCAATGGTGTAACTTGAGCTCTTATGAACATTACCCATACCCACAAAGTTGGAGGTTTACACCTTATAACATAAGAAGTATGAAGTTGGTTAGAACTAACGAAAAGGGTTGGGAGTATGCTTATCATGTGGAGAAGCTTAGGTTAACATTGGAAAGTGAGCAACAAGTGCCCAAACGACAACGTTCAAAAAGAGCAAGTGAACGGCCTAGTAGTGCAAGACCAAGCAATATAAGGCGAAGTGAAGTATCTCGAGAAGAACTTCAAGAAATTTAAGATCAAATCGAAGAAGTGAATGTGCGACTGGATCTTCAACAAGGGATTCTCATTCGCTTGGAGAAAAGCATCAAGAAAATTTTTGAAAAATTCGGTTGTAGGCATAATGATGCTTATCCACCTTGATGGTTATTGCATTTTGACCTAGACCAACATTTCTTGAAAGCTTATCCATATTGCTTTATCTTTTATTATTTGAGTTGTTTGACATTATTTGTGAATGTTTGGTTTCTTCCTCAAATACATTTTGTTCCTTATCATTTGTGTTCTATACCTTTATTTGATTATGACAAAAAGGGGGGGAAAATGAGAAGTTATAAAATTGCTAAAATGGTAGCTATAAGATTGTTGGTTCATTAAAATTGTCTCTTGAAATAATTTTACTTGAAATAATTGTCTCTTTAAATATTATTGTTGGATTCATTAATTATGTTGAGTTCATTGATTTATTGATTAAAGGGGAGACAATCTAACTAAAAAGACAAGGCATAAAAACCTTGATCAATTTTTTTCTTTGTTTTCAATTTCTTAAACAATTTCTAAATGTTTTGTCATTATAAAAAAGGGGGAGATTGTTGAACCAATGGAGGTTGAAAAATTAAATCCTTCTATGTTTTGATAATAATAAAACTTAAGGAAATGGTTAAGAAATAATTTCAAGTTAATTGGATTAAAATGAAGTTGATGAGATAGAACACTAATTGACTAATACTGGCACAAGTTAACTATTATGTTGTTGATGAATTACAAGCCAGATGAATATTAGATAAGTCGATTTATAAAGATCAAGTTTGTAATAATGAGTATCATAATTAAACAACGTGGAATTCATGAGAGAAGATCTTTCATAAAGAATTCAAATATGTACCTCAACAATCAAAGATTGGAGATTTTATGAGATCTGTCAGTTGGAGAACTGGACAAGTTGACTATCATGTTGCAAGTCGACTATCATCAATCAGACCTATTAGTTGGATAAATAGACTAGTCGACTATTCGAAGAGTGGAGTTGAAAGATTCATGAAAAATGTTTGTGCTAGTCGACTAACACTTGGAAGACAAGTTGACTATAATGTACTAGTCGATTATTACATAGCGACTAGTCGAATATCAGTTATAGCTGAACAAAATTTGACTTTGTCAA
The DNA here is from genome assembly GCA_027575705.1 of Erythroxylum echinodendron. NCBI lineage: Eukaryota > Viridiplantae > Streptophyta > Magnoliopsida > Malpighiales > Erythroxylaceae > Erythroxylum > Erythroxylum echinodendron. The sequence goes on from JANZXR010021881.1 coordinate 11,975, forward strand.
TTAATTTCAAACGGGAAAAAATCTTCATACAATGGCTAGGCGCGTTCTACAATGGCTAAGAGAGTTCTACAACATCTATAAACGTCTTGAAGCCTACAAATAAAGGACTGAACTTCAGGCTATTGATTACACAAGTCCAAAGATAATCATATATGCTATAGTTCAATATTATCCTCTTATTGCTCTTAATTTTCTCTTAGCATATTCTAATTGTATTCAGCTGTACTAAGCTTTACTACTTCATTACTATCATTGTTAATATTGTGATCTGAGTGATTGGACAAGAATTGCTTGGAAGGTAGGATTTGTGTCGGGAAAACAAATCATCTGTAAGATGTAGCTTGAGTCGAAAGTCAAGTTGATTGGAAGAGTTCACACTGAACTAAAAAGTTTGTAGTAAAGAGCGTTGATAAAATCTTAAGTGGGAGCTTAGGTAGAGGACGTAGGTCTTAGCATCGAACCTCTATAAACATTGTGTTTACCTCTCTTCTCTACTCTTTTACATTTCGATTTGTTTTGTTTGTTTCGTGTGTTTTAATTATCTGTTTTGTAGCACTTTGCGAAAAGATTAAAAGATCTATTCAACCCTACTTCTAGATCATTTTCATTTAAGAATATGGTAACACTCGATACGTCGATTCTATTATCGGGTATGAGGTGTTACACTCTAACCTGAAACTGGTTAAGAAGACATTAAGATCGTTACCTCTGAGATTCATACCAAAAATTGCAACAATCGTGGAAGCTCATGGTATCAATGAATTGTCATTGGTTAAGGTAATTGGAATTCTTACTAATTTTGAGATGAATTTGTTAAGGGACAAACAAGAGAGGAATAAAGGATTGACATTACAAGCCGAGATTGATAAAGCCATGAATGACTTCGAAAACGAATCCAATGAGAATGAGGATATGGAGTTATTGAAAAGAAAATTCAGCAAGTGGTTAAAGAAGTGAAGAAGGATAGACCCGAGTTTAGACAAAACACTGGGAGTTCATCTAATAGCCACTTCAAACAATAAGCTAAAACTAAAAAGGGTGAAAGAAAAGTGAAGAAATTTCAATGTTATGAGTGTCAATGCTTCAGATATGTGCAGGCAGAATGTGATAATACCGAAAAGAATAGAAAAGTGAAGTCCTATCCGAGCACTTGGAGTGAGAATGAATCTGAAAGTGAGTATGGTAGTGACAAAGAAGTTGTGAGTAGTGTTGCGTTAATTGCTTTATATAGCAAAAGTCCAGTTGCTTGCTTAACAACATCCAAGAAGGAAGAAATTGATGAGAAAAACGTGGATAAATTATAAAATCTAGGGAAAAACATAGTTGAATCAGCTCAAAGTCTAACCTTAGATTATGATAGTGATGAAAGTGGCTCAGATAACAAAAAGAAGGATATCTATTAAGGTTATGAGTTAATGTATACAAAATGAGTGCAAACATGTAAGAAGAATGAAAAACTAAAGAAGGAAAACTCTTCTATGAAGAACATTATTTAATATTTAGAGAAGAAATTGTTATCTAGATGAGCTTGATGAAACAAAGTTGAAGCTAGTCAGTATGAAAAATGGAATAAAAATGCTAAATGGAGGTACCGAAAAATTAGAACAATTATTGGAAATTGATAAGATTAAAGGAGATCTCTAAGGCATTGGCTATGAAGGTGAATGTTCTAAGTGTAATGATGAGAAAAGTGGTGCAATCAAATTTGTTCAAGGAGAAATCTTGATGAAGAATCGGGAGTTTATACCTATATGTCACTTTTGTGGAGTTATCGGGCACATAATGTTGAAATGTTAAAAGTTATTACAAATGATATATCAAAGGGCTCAAAACTGAAAATCTATATACTCACTGTTAAATTTCCAGTAGCAGTAGCCCATGGTACCAAAACATATTTGAGTTAGAAAGGGTCAATTACAAACACAAAGATGTAGTGAAGGAAAAATAAGAAATTGTTCAGATTCACAATTAGTTGCTGTTATTAAAGAAACTGGTCAGACAGAGGATTTATTAGTTGCTTTTGAAGGAGAAACCAACCAAACATCTGATTGCAAAGTTAATATGACAATGAATAAGCCCAAGTTTGAATTTCTTCAAGGGACACAGGGACTGTGTGCTTTACATTTTTGAAGTATAGTTTGATGTTGTGTCTTAAAAAAAAAGAGGTTCGAAGAAGTTAACATCAAGACTTTTTGAGCTTTTATTTATTAGTTTTCTAAGGTTCAGTTGATTGGTGTGTGTCTGGCTTTTACTTACTTGCTAAATAGTATATTTGATGTGACCATAAGGCTCTGTTTGATGATTTGAGAATTCTACTTTTGGATTTTGATTTACGGAGTCTCAAATTGATAAAAGGAAGACATATATATGATGACGATAGAATAGAATGGCCAAAATGAAAATTTCCATTAACGTGAGTGTCTAATTTATACACATACAACAGCAACTAACTACACTATCTATGGCATAATTCTAGCTATTACATGGAAAAGGAATAATCTAAAATAGGCAAAGATAATTACAATACATCAATGTAAATCCTTTCCTAATACTCCCCCTCAAGTTGGAGAGTGTAAATTTTGAACTCCCAACTTGCCTCTTAAGAACACGAACGGCTCCTTCCCCAGTGCTTTTGTGAAGACGTCTGCTAGTTATAACTTCATCGGAATATAACTAGGCTTGACTTGTCCAGCTTGTAATTTCTCACGAACTATGTGGCAGTCTATCCCTATATGCTTCGTACGTTTATGAAAAATGGGATTCGCAGCAATATGCAATATTGCTTGGTTGTCACAGAATAATGTAGCCGGCACATCTAGGCTCACCTTCATGTCTCGCAATATGTATCTTAGCCAGGTTAACTCCAAGCAAGTGTTAGCCATTGCTCGGTATTCGGCTTCTGTTGATGATCTTGAGACGTTAGTCTACTTTTTGGATTTCCATGAGATAAGGGATGATCCAAGGAAATACAGTACACTGATACTGATCGTCGGGTAAAGCGACATCCACCCCAATCAGAGTCGCAATATGCCTTTAGCATCAACTCGTTTCCAGAGGCCATTAGCAGCCCTTGTCCCAGAGTGGATTTGATGTAGCGAAGAACGCGTAATGCTGCATTCTAGTGAGGCTTTCGTGGCATGTGCATAAATTGACTTAGTGTATGTACCGAGTACACAATATCTGGCCGGGTTACTGTCAAATAAATTAATCGACCCACAAGCCACCTGTACTTCGTTGGGTCGTGTAGAATATCGCCGTCTTCGGGTGCCAATTTTAAATTTTGCTCCATTGGAAAAAATT
>JANZXR010021911.1:0-15271 GCA_027575705.1 Erythroxylum echinodendron
CCAAGAAAATTTGGGTACCTAAAAAGAACATAATATCTATTGTAGATCTCCTTCCTTGGAAAAAGCAGCAAGCACCAATGAAATTTGGACAGTGGATGCTCGCGACACATGACGGGAAGAAGGTCTATGTACCTAGATCTTTAAGATAAGAAGGGAGAATCAGTAACTTTTGGAGACAATCAGGAGGGAAAAATCGTTGGAATTGGCAAAATCAGTAAAGATTCCTTTGCATGTATTGATAATGTTTTGGTAGTTGAAGGTTAAAATATAACTTGATTAGTGTAAGTCAATTATGTGATTCTAGTTTTGAAGTATCCTTTAATCAAAATTCTTATGTAGTCAAAAACAAGGATGGGTCTATATTCTTTTCTGCCAAAAAGCAAAACAATCTTTATAAGATTAATTTAGAAGATTTGCAAACTCAAAATATTTCTTGTTTTTATCAACAGATTAAGAAAAAATGATTTGGCATAAAAAATTAGGTCATGTTAGTTTTAAACATATTTCCAAGTTAATTAAACATGATTTGGTAAGAGGTTTACCAAAAATAAATTTTAACAAGGATTTCTTTGGTGAAAGTTGTCATAAAGGAAAATAGGTTAAAACATCTTTCTTCTAAAAATATTATAATTTCATCTAGACCTCTAGAATTATTACATATGGATTTATTTGTTCCTACTAGGACATTAAGCCTTGGCGGAAAGAAGTATGGTCTCGTAATTGTTGATGATTTCACTAGAATTTGTTGGATATTATTTTTGTCACATAAATATGATTCTTTTAAGTGTTTTAAAATTCTTTCCAAAAAGTTACAAAATGAAAAGGGAATGTCTATTGTTGGAATTAAAAGTGATCACAGTGGTGAATTTGAGAATGAAAAATTCAGAATATTTTGTGAAGAGAATGGAATCTTCCATAATTTCTCTACTCCAAGAACTCCACAACAAAATGGAGTTGTAGAAAGAAAGAACGGGATGATTCAGGAAATGGCAAGAGCCATACTATGTGAAATGAATCTTCCTAAGTATTTCTGGGCAGAAGCTGTAAATACAGCTTGTTATATTCAAAATAGAATAATTATGCGACCACTGTTGAATAAAACTCCATATGAATTATGGAATGGAAGGAAGCCTAATATATCTTACTTTCATCCACTTAGTTGCAAGTGTATTATATTAAATACAAAAGAAAGTCTGGACAAATTTGATTCTAAAGTCTATTCAGGAATTTTTCTAGGATATTCTTTATCTTCTAAAGCTTATAGGGTCTATAATCTTACTTCTAAATCTGTTGAAAAATCTATTCATGTCAAGTTTGATGATAGTTCTTAACCAGATAGAAGTAATGATACTGATGATGAAACCCTAGCAGTATTTTTCGATGATAGTGAACATGTGTCACCATTAGATGTTCGTCTAGCTAAAGTAGAAGATGTTCCTGAAAATTCTAGTTTGAAAAAGGACTGGAAATATAAATCTTCTCACCTAGAAAATCTGATTATAGGAGAAACTGTAGATGGTGTAAGAACTAGGTCTAAATTCATAAGAGAAGCAAATGTAGCCTTTATTTCTGAAATAGAGCCTATGAAAATTGATGAAGCACTCCAAGATGAACCTTGGAAATTAGCTATACAAGAAGGGCTGAACCAATTTACTAGATGTAAAGTTTAGTTTTTAGTTCCCAGACCCTTTCAGAAATCTATAATAGGAACCATATGGCTTTTTAAGAATAAATTAGATGAGTCAGGAAGAGTAAGTCATAACAAAGCTAGGTTAGTAGCTCAAGGCTATAATCAACAAGAAGGAATAGATTATAAGGAAACATATGCCCTTATAGCTAGGTTAGAAGCTGTTAGGGTTTTGCTTGCATATTCTATTTGTCATGATATAAAGTAGTTTCAAATGGATGTGAAAAGTGTCTTTTTGTATGGTTTTATAGATGAAGATGTGTATGTAAAGCAGCCTTCTGGTTTCGAAGATCCTAAAAAACCAGATCATGTCTATAGACTTCATAATGTTTTATATGGCTTGAAACAAGCTCCTCGAGCTTGGTATGATTGTCTAAGTTCATTTTTGATTGAAAATGGTTTTAGTAGAGGACATGCAGACAAGACTCTGTGTAGAAGAAAAGTTTGACGTTTTTCAAATGCATTGTTGGCTTCACCTGGTTAGTTCGAAACATCTTCCTTGACTTGAGCATATATTCATCTAATCCATACCAAATGATAAATAGATGCATACTCTGTCCAGTAAACACCTATTTTGATGAAATTAATGACATGATGATTAATAAATTGTCTAAAAATCTATATTCATTTGTAAGTTTTGACAAAATAGTTAATCAAAGACATCGAGCAGATTATCAGGATTTTCTTAATTCTCTAAATCCTCGAGGTCTACCTCCTCACAGATTATTGTTGAAAGAAGGTTGTTATAAGAAATTTGAATCCCACAAAGGATTTGTGCAATGGCACAAGATTAATATGTAGATAGTTAAAAGAGCACATGATTTCTGTAGAGATTGTTTTTGGACCTCATAAAAGAAAATTTGTTTTCATACCTAGGATTCCTCTACAGTCTTCTGAAAATGAAAACAATGGAAGACCTTTTATAGGAACACAATTCCCTGTTCGTCTATATTTCATGATGACCATAAATAAGTCCCAGGGTCAGACGCATGATTATGTAGGAATTTATCTTCGTTAACCCATAATTTTGCATGGACAATTGTATATTGCATTTTCAAGAGATAGATCTCTTGAATTGCTCAAAGTTCTAATTATTCCAGACACTTTTGAGTCTTCAAAAAAGGACCACAAAATAAGGAATATTGTATTCCATGAAATCTTCCAGTTGGCTAAATTATAACGTATAAAGTAGGCAAAAGGTATATTGATTGTTCTGTTCAAGTGTATTTAGTATTATTCTATTTACAAAATAACTTTTCTATGCTAATGTTTTCTTAACCATTTTTTTGGTAGGATGGAAAAGCATTTATTGATCAAAGATATTTTACTATGTGTTGAATGGTGGTCATGAAAAGTAACCATCTAAGAAAGATAACAACTTGCTACATCACCTAATAAGCCGTCCAGGAGACAAAAGTTATCTTTTTCGATTAAGAGGTATAACAATTACACTTTCTTCATTTAACATGTTCCTTTTTACACTAACTTCAGAAAATAATAGTTGACCTGGCTATCAAATCAAAACTTCTATAAATCTCTTTATAGTACTACTCTAGTTGTAAAATATTCATGTTTTTTTTGGCTATTTCTCTGCCCTTTTTCTATGAAATGTGGCTACCATTTTTAGTTTAAAATTTTACTATTTCAATATGTGAAATTTTGAATTTATTACTTTTCTCTGTTACTTGAATAATTTAGGTTTTTTTAATTCAATCTTTTCAAAAGGGATCACATGTCGAAGCGATCATATTCAAAGAATGAGACCTATTTTGTAATCTTATAAAAAATATATCATTTCTAATGCCATTGTCAAGTCAATTCCACCTCAGCTCCAAGTTGAAAACTTGAAAATTCAATGGATTATTACAAGTCGCACTATTATTGAGCCTGTAACTGATGACGATAGCATCAAACCAAGCAAATTCATCCACACATCCTTTACAGATCTCATAAAGTTTATCAATAACAAGAAAAAATTAGTCGGTTAGATCTTTTATCTGCTTCTCTTATCAACTTTTTTTCTTCCATTACATTTGATTATACTTATCCTTATCATATGATAGGTATTTTGGCGGCCATTATTCAAGTTTTGGATGTGAGACACATAAAAAAAGATGACAAAGTTTCGACTATCCAAAAATTTGTTCTTGCTAACAAATAGTATGTTTTATTCCCTATTATTCTCTAAAACTAATGAACTCTGATAACGTTTAATTCTTTTGATATTTTTCATTTTTATGTTAGGCAACAAATCATTAGACTATCAATGTGTTACAAATGAAGGCTAACAAATTATACAGGCCTTGCATACTTATCAAGTACTTGTGTGTCGTAGGCTAAAAGTTCACTTTTATAATGGTAATTCTATTTTCATTTTCGTCATACTATTATATTTTTATACTTATCCTTGTATTTTATTTTTAGGCTTACGATTTAAATTTTTCATGTGTTGCATTTTCTACATGGTTTAATTATGCAATTCTCATTGATTTGCCAATATAAGAAGTTGCAGATTTTAAAAATTGGTACTTCTATATTTCTCATCTTTACCTTTCCACCAAACAAACTTTTGTTCACATTTTTAGATGTTTTGATGTTTATGCTTATAATTATCTTTTTTTAGTGCCTAATAAAATAACAAGCAACTAAAAGACCTTGTTACCTAGTAGGCTTACCTCAAATATGATCCTGATGTATCTTTTGCATCAAATCAAAAAATTTCAAAGATCATTTTGCTAAAGGCTACCGACAAGGTACATACATTTTATATTCTATAACGAACTTTCTTTCTCACTTATTATCTATCTAATCTGAATATTCCTAACGAAACATCTCTATTTATCTTTCCAAACAACATGGATTAAAGCTCATATTTCCTTTCAACACATTCTGTAAAAATATTGGTATATGAGCTATAAAAAATGTTTTCACTCAACTGTAACTATATAGGGGTTACATTTACATGTAATTCTTGCAAAAAGAAACATCCAGTTGATCCCAGGTTCAAAACATGTCTTTATGTGATTTTAACACATTCCCAAGATACTTGTATGTTAAATTAAATTTAAGATTGTTCATATCAATTCTAAATACAATTTTTTGATATTCTTTATTTATTCAACTGTACATTTTCTCATGTACTTTTCCTTTCTAAATGTAGATGTCAATATGATGTTGATTTGACTGACAACATAAAAAATGTCACAGCATCCATTTTTGGTGAACTAGCTGAAAATCTTTTGAACTTCAATGCAGTTGAAGTTGTGTAGTATTTCAACGAGGTTATATTTTTATAATTATTACAAATAAAAATACATTTGATTATTTTTTATAACATATTTATTATATGACTAATGATTTACACTTTTCTCTTCAGTAAAAAAAGTATCGAACTTCCCTTTGATAAGGTCCACACTGAACTAAAAACAGAAACCTTTCTCATTTATATAAACTTGTTCACATGCAACCATTAGATGGAAGACAACACTTATTTATTATCTGTTATCGTCAAACTGATGATGTTAAATTAGAGGGAGGCTCAACTTCAAGTGAAAAAGTAGCTAATGATAATGATGAAACAAGGCTCATAACTATTTCAGGTACTTATAATTATTTATTCTAACATTTTTTCATATTTATATTCATCAAGCAATTTCAACTTTCCTTTTTTTTTCACCCCTCACATATCAAATAAATCGTGTGCTAATAATGAACCAGAGATGCTAATAACTTTTAGGTTTCTTGTTTGTACCAAAAACCACACTCATGAACTCTAAACACACTTCGCAATAACTAAGTATATATCTTTTCTTAAAGATTCATTATTACTAGTATTTTTCATCTACCCTTCAAACTACTTCATAATATTTACTTCTGAGCATTTTATATAACTATATTTTAACGTACACCAATTCACCTATGTGATCACTTTTATCTCTTATCAATTCTTATGTGCAAATCAAGTAACGATTTATTATTTATTGTATTTATTATGTTTTTTCCCACACTTCGATTCTTTTATTTTTTCCTTCCACCCTAAATAACCTCTACTTATATACTTTGATTTTTTATATTTTCAAAAGACAATCTTGTTTCTTCTTCGGGGGTTAGATAGTGATTTCAAAAGATTCGAAGAAATTGAAGTAGAACTGATGCCAATGTCAGATGTTCCCCCCAAAAAAACCCCAAATTATCGTAAACTTTTCACCATATGTTAAACAACCTAACCATATAACTTTACTAATGATTAATTAAAGTTGCTACCTCATATGGTAAACTAGAAACTTATACCTACTATTTGCTTTTTTCATATCTTTCTTCTCTTTTTTTACTATTCCACATGATCCAAAAATAATTGTCCAAGCAATTTTTATTTAGTACATTCTAGTGCAGTTGGGCATTAACGTTTTGCAAATCTCACTGTGTATTTTTGTAGTAAACCTGCTAGTATTTGTTAAAAGAAAAATTAGACGAAGAAGTAACCAATAAAGTTGTCATAGATAGGTCAAAATATTGGTTCCAATCTGATCTACATAGAATTTTAGTCCTCTTACTTCAACATGGGAGTGCTTGATTGGCTCGAAAGCTGGAAGAGCCAATACATTGATCCAAAAGAAGAGGACAAACATCAATTGGTATAGACAACAAAGACGTGGGCAATTAGAGCTTGTGGCCACCATTGTTTGACTTTCTAGTAACCGTATACAAGTAAAATTGATAACCAAGGATCCCCTACCTATACAAAAAATTAGGCATGGCAATTGTGGCCCAGCCATGGGCCGACTATGGTCTGCCAACGCGACCCACCATTTTGCATTTGTCAAAAATATATTGGTTTAAAGTAGAGATATGAATTTGAATTAAAATTGTTTTAATCTATAATTTTAGATTTGAAACCAATAATTCTAAATAAAGTAACTAACTTTCATATACCTCACCAGAGAAAAGATCGAACATAAAATGAATTAAAAATCAACTAATTATTGATTTCTTAATTATATAAATTCGTATGAATATTTAGTTATTTGTTAATATCCTTATTAAAAACATATGATATGAAATATTTCATTTTATTAATTTTATAAATAATTATAAATATAAAGTTTATTTATTTAATATAAAATCATGCTAAAAACTATTTGACTATTAAAAAAAGATTTTCAATAGCAACAAATTTTAAAATAATTTATTTATTATATTAAAATATGTAATAGTTAATTTTCTTGTTTAACACTTATGCTAATGGTGAAATGAAGGTTTTTTGATTTAATTTCTTAATAAGAATATGTTCCTTATAACTTATTTGAAATTGAAAATCATATTTTAGTTAATACCATATTTTCATAAAAATCAAAATATATGAATTTAAAAATTGTTCCTTAAAATTTTCTTAGACAAAGTTAAATTAGTTTATAAGTATCAAAACAACAATAACAACAACATCTACTATGAATCAGCTAACCCAACCAGCTAATAACCACACAAACCAAACAGTTTTTTTATAAAGTCAATAAGCTAAAATGCTTCAATCAGCTCTTTACCAAACAAGCCCATAGTATTACGTCTTCCTATAAGAAATAACTTTCTATTTTGAATTCAATATTAGTATGTGCTTGGAGATTTCGTATCTTTACAAGAAATATTAACTTATAGTCTTACATCGTCTTATAAGAAGCAGCCTTTTAATTTGAATTCAACAATAACATGTGCTTGGAGATTTTGTATCTTTGCAAGAAATATAACATTCAATTTTTAGGGTATATTAAAAAAGTTTTAGAATTGTAATATTATTTTAAACTTTTAATAGTGACGTTAAAATATCAAAATTTTTATTTCTTATGAAAATAACCCTATATTAAGTTTTGTGAAACTTTTATACTTATCGCATAACTATCATGTGTCTACTATTTATTTAAATAATTATTAACTGCTAATTATTTTTATTAAAATTTTAAATATTAAACTTAATTTTCTTTCTTCTCTGTAATCCATTTGCTTCTACTTTGGAAACCCAACCTAAGACTATCCTCTCGTCCATGGATTTTAAGCCAACATATGACTAACAACCAATTCAAATAGTTTTTCATGCTCAGGCACACATCTTATGAACTATCGGTTCCAAAAGTTATGTCTCGGATTTTTTCAAATAAAAAAGAAATGATATTGCGTCGAAAAAAGAGTGACATTGATATTATAATGTGATAACACATTAAAGAAAGCAAAGATTCATGACATATCTAGAAAGATAATCACCTTAATATGCTTAATAAAAGTTATCAGAAGGCCCAATGGATGGGGTCGATTAAAGATTAATCGCTCCAACAACATTCTTGTAATCTGTTCCTGGATGATTTCCTGCAGACAAAAAAAACTGGCCAATCAGTTTTCCCTCAACTATAAGTAAGAAAAACTCATCACTTTATCTTCTTTTTTGATTTCTAAATTTTAGAGTTTATATTCAAACAAACTTCATCTTTTTGACTTACAGTTTCGTTCAATCTTGGAAATGTTTCCATCTCCATTCAAACTCTTCCTTTTTATTAACTCCTTAGATTCGTACTTTTGTTCAACCTATGTAATAACAAATGGAGAATAGATCAACACCCCAACTCGTCCTCTCTCTCTGTCACTTTATCACCAGAGGACAAAGAGGTGTTGGCCTATCTCTTTTCTTCCTTAGTCTGTAACACTGTTCATTATAACACTACAGAACAACATCATCATTGCTTCTCCACAAGTTCACCACTCATAGCACTCCAAAGACCGTAGTTCGTAGGAAGATTGGCAGGGACCATCGTCTTTTACTTTACTGTGATCGTTCAGGTGATATATGAGCTACTGGGTTCGATGGGACTCGTCTATTGGAATCCAACTATGATCAAATCATGGGTTTAGCAAGAAAGAAAAACTTTACAGATTTCGAGAGGACTTGAATAAAATATAAAATTATTTAGATATTGTACCTAGCTCGCTTTCTTGTTGAAAAATCTTTGAAACTGTTTTCGATTAATCAATCATAAGTTATTCAAGTGTCCAGCCCCTGATGGTATCCACAAAGTAATTTTCAAACTGCTTTAATAAGAAGAAGACAAAAAGTGCTAGCTTTTAAAAAGTTCTTCCCTTTAAATAGAAAAATCATCAAGGTCTTTTATTAAAATTAAATCTCTTTAATTATAATTAAAATCAAATTATAATTATAAGTAATTAATTTTAATAAAACCAAATATCTCATATTTGATCCCCAAAGTTTCTTAAACTTTATAATTAAGTTAAACTTAATTAAATTGATTTTTCTTTCACAAACTACTCTTTGATGTGTGACCTATTAGGTTCCTAAAAAATTGGCAATGATTATAAATTATAATCCTAATTCACAGTTAGAATTAGATAAAAAAAATTTCTTTTAATTCATTTTTAATTCTCCAATTAAACAATTCATAATCATAAATCATGATTGAAGTTTAGCAACATGTCATGATTTCCCACATATCAGGAATGTTAAAGTGATTGACTTAACCTGTCTTTGCATGGATATGGAGTATAATTTAATACTTTCTTCATTTAATATCCTAATTGGATAGAGTATGGATACAGTGTCTACTCATATCATCCAATCATGTTTGTTCTTGCTAATTAGTAATTGATTTATAAGTGAAATTTGGAAACACCTTTTTCAAATGTCAATTAACTTTGGCCAAAAATTTCATAAATCATTACTAATCAAGAATAGTAGAATATTTTCTCTAAATACTTTAGAGTGACGAATCCTACATTAACTTACTCAACTATCTACACATGGTTTATACTATATCCAATTACTACTGAGTGAATTATCCTAGGACGATTCATAAGTAGCATTAAAACACTGTAATTCCCATACTAGATACCTTGGTAATCTCAAGTCTGAGGATCAATTATTCAACCATCATTATGAGGTAATCCACAGACACACAAACGATGTTCCATTCCCGATTCTCATAATAGGGTCAGTTTAGTGAACTTATTCTCTAATAATCACCCATATGTTTGTTTAGGTGTCTCCACACTTTAGTTTATGAGACCAATTACTTTTTTCATAAAAAAATAACAAACATGTGCTAGTCTAACCATTTCATCAATACCCCGTTTTGATGAAAATACGACTAAGAACATCTTAGGAATAATATAGAAAATGCAATTCAAATCTCATAATTATAATCGCATTATAATTTCCAATTGGATAACAATTAACCCATGGATTTTATCTGTATGATTAATAATTAAATAATTAACAAATACACAAGGAAAAAGAATGCCATTTGTTAAGCAATAATAATTTCATACAAATAAATTTACAACAAAAAATAAATTGACTATAAGGGCATAAACCAACAATCTCCCACTTACACTAAAGCCAATTGTCAATGTATCGAATACCATAATCATCCATATGTCTATCATGTCTCTTTTGAGACAATGGCTTAGCAAGAGGATATGCTAGATTCTCTTAAGTGGTAACTCGCGACAATGCTATGTCTTTCCACTTCACTATCTCCCTAATCAAGTGAAACTTATTGAATACATGTTTGGACCGTTGATGAGACCTGGGTTCCTTTAGTTGCGTAATAGCATTGTTATTGTCAGAGTGTATACTATTGGCTCAATCATGCTAGGAACCACTGTAACACCCACATGCCCCCTAGAATAATATATGGATGCCACACAAAACAATACAAACAAATTAAAGCAATTGAAATCTTCCTTAAAAAAACTAATTTAGGCAAACATATATTGTATTGCATACAAGATGTATTATAAACAAAATACATTATACACATTGAACTTATCACAATCATGTCTTAAAACCCAATCCATCCTGTATTATAGTTATTACAAACCTTCCAACACATTCAAATTGTTTCAATTATCAGAAACAACTTAAAAACAAATTCAAATATATATTTTTTCAAAAAAAAAACTCAATCTTTTTTGGCCACTGCGGTTGTCCTTGTCCCATTTTTTATACCTTTCTATCTGAACCTACCCGAGGCAAATCCACCCTGCTAAGCATAGAGCTTAGTGAGGAAAACTAAACATGATACATAATTGTAACTGACCCTAACAGTCATATGATAATGACATATACAAATCAGATCACATATAAAAGAGCATTCCAAATAATAAGTATCTCAGAACAGAATATGCTAAGACAGGATATATTGGATTAAAGTAAATCTTAAAGTTATCATAACAGAATATCATGATATCAAAATAAAACTTGTTTATGTCAGCATCGTATTTGAATAAGTCAGAACAAAACTTAATTATTTCAGAACATTGCTTAATTATAACCGAGTTGTACATTTAACATAATACAAAACAAATTAACTTGCTAAATCCTTTTTATAGAAGTGGGTAATGGGACCAAAATAGGAGATACCTAGCAGCATCACAGAACAGGAGAGACTTATGTCTAAACACTGAAGTGTCCTTATCAAGAGACACTGAAGTGTCAATATCAAGAGAGACTTTTATCTCAGACACCGAAGTGTCGACACCTTAAATGCATCCAGGAGCAGCTGCAGACCCTTCTAGGCATGCCTATTTACCCACGACTAGGACTTGATAGTTTTAAAACAATCTATTTTAGATTTAATAATTTCTATGCAAACCTTATAAATATAAACATGTGCAATTTTGCATCAATAGAAATGTTGAGTCATTAAACATTATGCATATGCACACAGTTAGCAAGCACTTCCAATACAATCCTAATTATAAAACTCCTCGTACAACTGATGGTCTGGTATTGTCATAATAATATAGCAAAAATTCCCAATTGACAATCATTCATATCTAATTCATAACACATATGCCTTAAGAGCTCATTCATGAATGATCACACCAAGTAATTTAACATTATGCTCATCATTAATAAACCATATATCTTTTATATTATCAACTCCATTTATAAAACATAACTCAACATCTTTTACTCCATTAATATAACATCACCTATGTTCATTATTAATCTCACTTAAGTCTAATAAAATCAGTGTTAAAGTCCTAACCGTATATATGTCAACAATTACACAACCAAGATTAGTTCAGATTTCTTAGGACAGGTTTTGGGTAAGATTTGTATGGCTATTTGGACATATAAAAAGAGGTTTCTAAGTAATATGTTCTTCTAACCAAAATTTCCTGTCAGCATTAAGTTTCTAATGACATCAAAATCATGCATTTTAGTCGAGTATTCTGTACGTTATACTCAAAATACTGTAGACTATTCTCAAACAATGACATAATTCTAAATTCAAATTTAGGTCAAACTTAATCATCCTTTAGGATAGAAACAAAATTTGTTTCCTTCATAACCGTTGTAACCTATGTGTGTAGTTTGATCCAAAATGAAAATCACTCCATTTGGATAACTACAGGTCAAGTTATAGCCTAAATACCGACGATTATTCAGTGAAATCCATTCAGTGAAGCCATTGCAATTCATTCACATCTTACATCTTCAACACCCTTACTCCAACTCTCATCCTTTTCACCACAATTCCACCTTAGTCATGCCTCAACTACACATCAATTTCATGTACAAACCTTAACTCATCAACAAATCCATACACATTCTATCTAATCAAGCATCAAAATAGTTCATATGATAACAGCAATCAAGAATAGTATTCCCATAATTTCTTTAACACAATTTCCTACTTCAATAAGCAAGCCACTCTAGCCTTTTAAGAAAATATCACAAATACAAGATTAAGATGACCAAGAGGATAGTAATATAGAAAAAAGTAGAATGTAGCTTCCTTTGTGCAGTAGCATGTAAAGACATCAAGTGAAGATGATGATTCAACAAGCAAGCAAAATTCCAGGTGGTGTGAGTGAGAGAGAGAGTTTCGGTGGTGAGAGAACAAAAATGATGAGGAAGAAACTCTAGCAAAAACTCATCTCCTCCAATTCTATGTGTCAACAAATTGTAACAACATATGTTTTCTTGTATGTTCTGTACTTGTCCCATTTAAGAGCTGCCACACATCCACACAACAAGCTGCCATTTGTCACCAAGAAATTAGTCCATGTATAAACCATCAATAAACCATATTGATTTAGGCATAACTGGACAAAGGTGTCTTCATAAAAGTTGTATCTTATCCTCTTAGCTTTTTAATGTTATAAAGTTTGTAATTTTTGGGCATAGAAATCAAAAGATATGACACTTACAAATTTGAGTGTCATACAGGGGTGTATGTGTACAATTTGAACTTGTTAAAAACAATACAAACATGAGTTTTTAAGTGCTTACAAGCCTTCTTTTTACTTAATCTTTACCTAAACCTTGCGTAATATATCCATGAAATATATTCCGAGACCTGGGACCAACATTAATACCTTAAGTCTCTAATGAAGAAAATAAATTCCTATTCTCTAAGTATGATTTTTTATACCATAATTTAAGACATATGCAATTCATATTCAATGAAACATTCCAACTAGGGTACAATTTGGCGCCTTACAATTTTCTCCCCTTTAAAATAATTTCATACTCAAAATTCATGCCTGATCAAAATAGTTGAGGATACTGAGCCCTTATGGTCTCTTCTAGTTCCCATGTTGCTTCCTCGAGTCTATAGTGTTACCAGAGTACTTTCACCAAAGGTATTTGCTTGTTCCTGAGTTGTCGCACTTCTCTGGCTAAAATAGGCACAGGCCCTTCTTTATACGTTAAATCTAGTTGTATTTGAGTTTCTTGCACAGGAATCTTATGTGTATTATCAGACCGATATTTTCTTAGCATTGAAACATGAAACACAACGTGTAATTTGGCCAATTCTCCAGGAAGAGCTAATTGATAAGCTACTAGTCCAACTCTCTTCAGTATCACATAAGGACCAATATAACGTGGACTAAGCTTACCTTTCTTCCCAAATCGAAGTATGTATTTCCAAGGTGATACTTTCAAAAATACCTTATGACCTACCTGATACTCAATATCTCTCATTTTTAAATCAGTATAGGACTTTTGTCTATCACTGGCAGCTTTCAATTTTTGTTAGATAAATTGAACTTTTTCTTTAGTAGCCTTCACAATATCAGACCCGATCATCATGTTTTCACTCAGTTCAGTCCAACACACCAAAGTTCTACACCTTCTACCATATAGTGCATAATGAGGCGTTATGCCAATGCTAGTCTGATAACTATTATTATAAGCAAACTCCATTATGTTAAGTCAGGAGGACTCTAAGATGATTAAATTTGATGACAATTAAATAATAATGTTAGAAATAAATGAACTAGTTTGATGAGTGCGTTAAGTGTGCAGAAGAAAACAAGACACAAAAGAAGTAGAAGATACAGAAGAAGCACAAAGACACGGAAGAAGTAAAAGATAGAGAAGAAACACAAAGAAACAGAAGAAGTAGAAAATACAGAAGGAGTGCAAAGACATAGAAGAAGTAGAAGATACAGAAGAAATACAGAAGAAGCAGAAGATACGCGAGTAAACACAGACGATACAAAGAAAAAGATAAACGAGTACGTCGAACAATTAGTTAGTTAGAGTTAGTCACAGAACTCAACTAAATAGCGGTTATCAAGACTCAAGAAATAGTTATCAAGATTCAAAGAAGCAGAGCAAAACATTACTGTAACAATAGCTCACAATATCCTTCTAGTGAGAGAAAGAAAAGGCCAAAAGCCTAAAGAGGCCAAGATAGCTAAAAGAATACTTGTTGTAAGAGACTTGAAGAGGCTCTAGAAGAAGAAAGAATACCTATAATTTGTTGAAGTATAGTGAATACTCTGAAGAATTATGAGGACTGGATGTTGCCAAAGGTTTGGGGTGAACCAGTATAAAATCGCGGAGTCTATCTTCTATCTCACAACTCATTCTATTGTGTTCTTAAACAAGTATATAGAAGTTATTTATGATTTAACTCATACCAATTTTCATATAACTTTTGTGATATTCTTTTAACAAGTTAGAGCAGTTCTTATTAGAAATATTAAAGATTTTGTATTCACGAAAAGAATTCACAATTCAACCCCCTTCCTATGTATATCATATATTGTATGTAATTTTTATATTAACGTGTGATTTACTTCAGTTGGTATAAGAGCTCAGTTTCTAAGAACCACCTTTACAAAGTAAGGATAAAGATCCACGGCTGAATCACATGTTTTTATAGCTGAAGGTGCCTTTGTCACAAGACCTCCTGCGTTCAATGGTGAAGATTATCATTATTGGAAGCACAGGATGTGGCTCTTCATAAAATCCACACACATTGATCTTTGGGATATCATTGGGAATGGATCGTACGTACCAATGGATGATGAAGGAAATACCATTCCTTGTAATAAATGGTCAGCTGATCAAAAAGCCAGATTTCAACTAAATTCAAAGGCCAAGTTCTTTTTGAGTTGTTCTTTAAGCAGAGGTGAGTATGATAAAGTTCATGAACGCGAAACTGCGAAGGAGATGTAGGACACTCTATCCATCACACATGAAGGAACAAACCAGGTGAAAGAGTCCAAGATCAGTATTCTTGTACATCAGTATGAGCTGTTTAAAATGAAAGAAGATGAGTC
>JANZXR010021940.1:0-15267 GCA_027575705.1 Erythroxylum echinodendron
TTACTCCTAAAGAGAAAAAGAAACCTCAATCTTCTGAGAGAAAGGCTGTAGAAGAAATGAAGAAATTGTCTAAAGTAAAAGCTGAAGCTAAGACGATGAGGCAGAATGAAGAAAGCCAGGTGAGTCTATCTGGAAAACAAGTGTCAGTAAAAAGAAAGGTAGAGGCACTTGATTTTGAGCAAGTCAAAAAATCAAAGAGATCACTAAAAGTACTAACTCTTCGATAAGAAGAACAGAAGAGAGGAAGTCGAGTGACTCCTAGTGTACAATCTCAATAGATAGAAAGAACACCACAAGCCACAAGATCTCTAGCCTCAATTCTGCAACAAGTACAGACGGAGTAAAACAGGGAGACTAGAATAAAGAAGAAATTGGAGTTTGAAAGAAAGCAAACTCAACTCCATCCACCTTCTGGACTGGCTAGTGAATGTAAAAAGTTAAAAGCCAGTCAGAAAGAAACCACTTCAACTGGGAGTCAATGAAAAGAAAAATCAGTTGAAGATAGAGTGGAATTTTTTAGTCCTATTAGAAAAGAGGACTTGAAAACAAAAGTGATTGAAGAACAGGTACTTGTAAGTAGCAGAAGCTCAATAATAATTAGAGAACCTGTGAAAAGGTTGGTCAAGGTACAGATGGAATCTATTTTAATCAATAATCGGTCTATGCATCTTCTTAATCATGAAGAAAAGAGATTATATGGGATTCTAAAGGATGAAAAGTCAAAATCAAATCCTCAGACGATGACCAAAGATCGGTATACTATCTATCCAACTACAAGTAAAACCCTGATCAAAATTGTACCTGACTTACAACCAAGAGCTCCACACATTGTACGCAATGTTGAAAAAAGGAAACAGAAGATGTACCCTAACAAAACTACAGGTGACCTAACAGAAGAACAGATTCATGAAGCAGTGCGGAATATAGATGACATTTGTCATGCAGTACAATCAAGAGGAGTCTATGTTTCCCATCATATCTCGAAAGCATCAGGAAGTAAATGTGGGCGCTTCACCACAAATGAAAGTTCTCAGGTAGTGGGCAGGGTAACTAAAGGGCAGTATAGATCTATAAATGTTGGAGGTATATGTGTCAACTTAGAGACTTTTATGCACCTACTTCTGCACTTTCGACCTTTAAGTTTCATACCCTCACTTAAAGATGCCCTTCATCTGCTAGGAAAAACCATTCCTAAACTACCTAGACCTGATGACCTTAATCTCCCAGAAGGTAAGCAAGTCTTCAAACCTTCTACCTTGAAAACCATAGAACTCGATGTCTTACCATCATAAACATAAAAAGATGCAACCTCTAATCCATCAAGTCCAATTCAAAAAGACTAAACGATTGAAATGGAAGAGGAAAGACATTCTGAGCAGTAGAGCAAGGAAGCCTTAATGAAGGAAATTGCAGAAATTAATACTAAGGTTAATGATCTACAAGATTTAGTGGATAATCTTCAAAGCTCAGTAAATGATCTACGCAGCTCCGTTGGTGATCTTTATAAGGAATTAGCTTATATACGAGTGACAACAGAAGCAGACCTCAGGTTGATCAGAACAGAGATGCAACATATGTTTTCTGAAATAATGAAGCATCTGAGACAACACTTTTGAGTGACAAAAAATAGGGGGAGAAGAGAAGAGAAGAGAAAAAGAAAAAGGGGGAGACAGGGGGAGAAAAGAAAAAGAAGAATAGAAGGAGATGAAAAACAGAAGAAAAAGAAAAAGAAAGCGTGTGTATTGATTATTATTATCTTCTTATGTGTTTTCGTCTTATTCTTTTGTTGTTCATAAGTGAACAAAAATTCATTCAATTTGTCTAAAATTATGATTGTTTGTTATCATCAAAAATGGGGAGATTGTTAAGTTGTTAAGTCAAGAGGACTTTACGATGACTAATTTTGATGACAATCAAGTAATAGTAATGTTAGAAACAAAAGAACGTCTTTGACAACAGTGTTAAGTGCACTGATGCAAATATAGACGCAGACGCAGATATAGACACAGACGCAAATGCAGACACAGACGCAAAGACTATACAGATGCAGACACATATGCAAACGCAAAGGAAAAATAGAAGCAAAGAAGACATAAATGATACCATGCAGACACACTAGCTTGTCAGACAGATATTTAGTTAGAGTTAGTTATAGAACTCAACTAAAGAAGCAGTTATCTAGAAGCAGTTATCAAGAATCAAGAAGTCGTTATCAAGAATAAAGAAGCAGTTAGAGATGAACACTAGATAATGATCAGAGACAGAAATACTGAGACAATTAGAAAAGCTAGATAATCTGAGAGAAAAGTCTTACTGTGCTTACTTAGAATAGAGCTTACATTACTGTAACTAAAGCTCACAAACTTTTTCTAGTGAGAGAAAGGAAAGGTTGATAGCCTGAAGAGGCTAAGATAGTGAAAGAATACTTTGTAGGAGACCTGAAGAGGCTCTGGAAGCAAAAGAATACTTGTAATTGTTTGAAGAATAGTGGAACACTTAGACGAACTCTGAGGACTGGACGTAGCCCACGGTTTGGGATGAACCAGTATAAGAATCGCATTGTCTACTCTTTACTCTTTACTTTAGTTTACTTTGTTGAAACTTTTAGAGAAGTCATTTGTGATTCATCTATGTAATAAGTAGTGATATTTTTCTAATAAAAAAGAAAAGTTTTCTTTTTGAAGATTCTACATTAAAAAAGTAAGATACACCATTCAACCCCCCTTCTTATATATCTAGTTTCTTGGACTTAAAGATTTTACTAACGTGTGATTTACTTCACAGATGACACATCCCATGATCGTGGGAATTCCTTTCCGATCGAGAAATGCCTTAAAGGTGAAATGTTATCTTTTAAGTGATTGTTGAATCAACTAATAATAAGTTACCTTACTTTGGTGTATTTGGACTTGATTGAGGTTTGAAATGAACCTAGTTTGATGTTGAAATAGGTGACTAATGTTTGATATATTTAGGTTGAAATTGATTTATAACATAAAGAATGGATTATTGATATCAATGTATCAAAATCTGGAAAATTATGAGTGTTATAGGAATGAAACTGTTTTTATGATTATAAATGTGATCTAAAGAATATAAGTAAGGTGTATTAGGTATGAATGAATGAGAATTGAGATATCATGTAATTATATAATACTAGAAAGAAATTGGTGAATGTATGATTGATGAACTTAGAATAATCAAGTGTTTTTGAGGTATAAACCTAAATGCAAAATAGACATACATAAGTGATAATGTTTGAATGATTAAGAGTTGTTATTTAAGGAAACATACTCGGGAATAGTCAAATTGGGCATGCATTGTACATAACATACACATATATGTGCATGATTGAATATTTATATGATTGATCAACTTAGTAATGTGTATAAATGTGTGTATTGTATAATTTAGATGAACAAGTCAAATGCCAACATCTAGACATTGCCAGTTCGTCAAGGCAATAGCTAATATGGAGCTTACTGTGATTCAAGCTAGATGTTTCTTACTAGGATTGATTTGTTTTTGTATAAAATGCAATTATTGAACTATATCTGACGTGATTGTGATAATTCCAAACATTGATGGTCTGAGGAGTTTGATAATTGAGATTGTATTGGAAGTGTTTCAAAATTGAATGTGAATCTGAAAGAAATATTTGTACTCAACAAAATGTTGAATACCGGACTTGATCCAATGAATATGTGAAAGTGACTATATGTAATGAATGAAAGTAACTGATTGCATATAATGAGAATTGATGCATCTCATTACATTGAAATGCATGATTAGATAAATAAGTTGTGACCGGAGTGACCAGTGAAAAGAGCTTAAAGCTTATAAATGTGCATAAAGAGCCACAGGCTCAGCATTAAAATGATTCCAGTATCAACAATGGATACGTGATAGTAATTAATGAGCTCGGTATTCACAACGGATATGGGACAATTAAAAAGGTGCTCGGTCATAACAATATAACAATGAAAGTGAGTTACATATGCATTGCATATACAATTGATATGTGTTATATAAATGAATGAAATTAATTGTTGGACTATTTTGATATAGAAATGTTAAATAATGTATACAATTGTATTATTGAAGCATGAGGAAATGTGAAAAGACATTCAATATTTGATGATGTCATATGTCTATGAATAGATTAGCGATTTGTTCTTTTGTTTGATATGAGTGAGCACATCGAGGATGGTTCACTCACTAAGTTCCAAAACTCATCAAAATTGTATTGTTGACTTTCAGGCTCAGAGGAGATGTAGTCAGACTGATTGACGTATAGCTACTATAAATCGGACATGAGTTAATGGTCGAGATCAGTTGCACCTACACATGTCTTTAGTACTTTTGTATCAAGAATTGTATTTCTCAGCTATTGTGCAATGTACGTGTAAATTCTGAAATGTAATGACATTTATGACTGGACATGTTTCTAAATGAAATGGGACAAAATGATTACTGGTTTGTTAAAGATGTTTTTGATGCTTGAAAAATTTGTAAAGAGTTGATTAGATTGTCTTAACGTGCCATCCTTGCAGAGTATGTTCTTGAATATTCATCAGTACATTCAAGCATATGCTCTATGGGGTGGTGTGTTACAGCCACCCTCCATTCCTACATCAAAATGATAAATTCTTATCTTAATCAACATCAAACTTAAAAGAACAACTATGAAGATCAAACTAAATAAAAGCATGCAAAATAATTCCTTCCTAAAACACAACAATAATAAACTATTTTACAAAAAAACATACAAAATACTTAGAAAAACACCAATTAATGCTCAACTATCAGTGATGACTAAGTGACATTCAATATGAATGATGTATTAAAGAATCTAAAGGAGGGAGACTCATTTAAAAAAATTGATGTGCTCGAATCTTTAAAGGAATGAGAGGATGAAGAACAGTTGACAATAGACATCAAGTTTAAAGAAGCTATGGAAGTCTTTGTTCAAAAAACTAGAGAAGAAGAGACGAGGGAGAATAAGGAAGAACCAATAAGAGAATAACTCACTATCTTATCGGGCAAACTGTTGGATTCTATGGAAGATTCAGGGAGTTTTGTTATTTCCTATTTTGTTAACAGTTCGTTCAAAAAAAGGACATTATTGAGCGTAATTGGTTTTCATAATGTTATCAATATTGTCCTTCTGATTATTTTACAATTTGTAGCTTACTTATAAGCTACAAAACTGATTTTGAATGAAAAGGTTGGAAGCAAGCCGCTCATAATTGATCCCGACTGAGATTCCAATGATAGAAGGTCAAGCTAATGACGTTAAAAGTAGTGCTATATGACAGGCAACCTATGGTTTAAAATTACTAGTTATTTTTTTGATATTAAATAGTTTAAACTCCATAGTTAGGATGTTTTGGTTCCAAATAAATATCATGGAAGAGTTGGAAATTAATTTTGTTAAAGATGATCGGGAAGGAAGGTATAATAAGGTGATAGTGCTAAAAAGAAGTGAGGAAAGGATCTTGGGAGGGTGTGTGTAAGGACAAAAAAGGCAGAATGGATGAAATTGTTATAGGCCACGATCATGATCTATGGCAGGGTATTACAGGCATGCAATTTTCAGTAATTTTTCTTACAAAATTGCCTTCTCCTCTCACCTATATTGTCAAGTCTAACCTCATTTCATCTATCACTTTCATTTACACACTCTCTCTATATATAAGACATTTAAAGACTCTCACTTCTCTCTACCTACACTCAACTTCCTTAATCTTGCAAATCTTGCACACTTTCATTTTCAGTAGGGCCACGGATCAATTAGATTGTTAAGTGTACCCAATCTGAGGGGAAAGCCCAAGTATCAGGTCACAGTAAAAGAGATAAGGAAATAGATTACAGAGCGCCTTTTCCAACTTCTCAAATGAGGAAGGTAACTGCTTTCACTCCTTTTGCAATAAACAAATTATGGTCCCCAAGTATTTTCATTTTGAGACTTTAGATAGATTGAAATTGAGAGATAGGGTCAAAAGTTTAGCAAAGAGAATTCAACGAGGATAGTTTATTCATTTCCAATATCCAGTTTACGAGGAACTAACCCTAAAATTCTTTACATCCCTTCTGTTCAGATCCAATAAATCTAGGGAATTATGGTTTATACAATCATATGAGCTTAATAATGATACCTTGTATGAAATTTATGGTTTTCTCGAATCGTTCGTAGTGGATCAGCATGGTGATTTCTATGTCACCCCCTACTAGACTGAACTAACTAGGTTACAGAACTTCGATGCTAAAAACCCACATAATAACATCATCAAGAGCCACAAACACTTGTCGCTTCATAAATTCACGTGTCAAACTGTTTCTGACAAAACAGAAACTATCAAGTGTTCGACGATGGAACTTTTCCTGTTGTAGTGCATGGACTACAACATCCCAGTTTGCACAACCACCCACATCTTTAACGCAATTATTGCTACTTAACGTAAGAGGAGCAATAACTTAGGAATGGGTTATTTGGTTTTGGCCATAGCTAATTATTACGGAGTTGAGTGTAGCAGATTCACGATCTATAGTCCTAAATCTATGAACCATCATCATCTATAGCGAGCTGAAATCTTAAAGTCTTATAATATAGAAGTTTAGGATATTAGTGCTAAAACACACGTCAAGATCAGCAACAGTCAAACGACTTCGAGCGCTTAGCAATAACAAGAAGAGGATTTGACTAGAGAGGAGTCCAAAGAGGGAGAAGACACAGTAGAACCTGGTTAGAAGAAAGTGATCGATACAATCTCCGCCAACACCAGGATAATTACAGATACACTTGCAAAGAACTCTAGAAGGATGAAGGAGATGGCTCACACACAATGACGTTAGAGCTGGGATATACATCATGAATACTTCGAGGCTCAAGGTGTTTAATTGCCACCTCTGACACCATCCCCACCTCTATCACCGTGAGGCTTGGCTTCTAACCATTTTTCTTTTAAATTTAGTCTTTATTTTTATTTTATGTTATGTTATTTCTTTCCATGTGTGTTTGTTTGTCTCATTCTCACATTGAGGACAATGTGTTGTTCAAGTGTGGGGAGAGTTATATATTTTTCTTTAAGTATGAATTTTGTATATTGCATAATAGTTTGTTAGGTTGCATATTGTGTGAATGTGTCGATGGCTTAGATGGAATGAAATCAATTTAATTTTGAATATAATCTATTAGGTTTCGAAGAGTCATTAGCTCACGAAATTAGCTATCTGGGTTCTTTGGCTAAATATGCAAGTTAATTAGGATTTAGTGTTAGTTTATCACCTTTTAAGTTATCACATTCATTCATAATTTTAGGTCTTTCGACTAAAGTAGCTTTGCTAGTATTTTTCATGAAAATGAGTAGCTAAAGCAATAAGGTAGGAATTAAATAATTTAAAAATGTTTTTAAATTTTAAATAACTATTCTACTAGCTTTCGGGTTATAAATAAAGCTAGTAGCCCATTAAGAATGCGATGTAACCGAGTAACCGGATCGACACACCTCACAAATGTGTGTCTTCACGTCAAAAGGCTATAATGATGTTCTAACCAAGCAGCTTAATAAAAACATGACTTAGTCAAGTAACTGAATCGACATTCATTACCAATATTTGCCTCTGTGTAAAAAGACTAGGTCCATGTCCACAAAAATTGATTAAAAATGGTTTCTAATAAAACCTACCAAAATTATAAGTAGCTTAACTTTTCATTAAAATGTACTTAGGAGTAGTTACAGAGTTTGAATGACCAAATAATTATTAATGTGTGTGTACAATTGAAAAGGGTGAATAACTTGACGTTTGGGTCTTGATTAATATGTATATTTAGTCCAGAGCTCCTAGACGCAGATTTTGCATATTAATGACTTGGACTAACTTGAATGATTTTGTTTAGAATTAAACTTATTTCATGAAGTTGAAGTCATTGTCTCATTATTACATTGTATGCTTTTTGATTTCCTATTGTTTGTTACTTAATTTTCTTGAGGATAAGCAAACATTTAAGAGTGGGGATGTTAATAAATGTAAATTGTATCATGTTTTAGGGTATAGTTTGATGTGTGTTTAGCTATTAATTCAATCATTTAGCATGTTTTTAGGTTAGAATTATGTTAGGTTGTTAATTATTTATGTTTGAAGTGTTTTATGGGTTAGTATAAGTCTTTGAGCTTAAATATTATGTTTTGGAGGTACTTTGATGTATTTGTTAGTGTTTCAGGGTCAACATCAAAGAATGGAGGAGTTTTAGAGACATTCAGGCTGAAACAATAGCCCAGGCCATGATCGTGATAGGAGCACCAGAGTCCACAATCATGACAGAATCAACAGATTCCACGATCATGATAGAAGGCTCATATATGAGCCAGGATTGTGGCCTGCATCGGGCAAACGTGCACACTCACAAACGTCAAGTTTCGAGGAATTTTTTGGATCTTTCAGACCTAGAAAACCCTAGGGTTGCTCAGAACACAGGAGGATATAAAAAGAATCGAAAGAGGCAAAGAAACGAGCTTTGGCATTAGCCACCTTGAGAAAACCTATAGAGAAATAATCGAGAGATAGAGAAGAGAAGAAGGAAGAGAGAAGAGCAGAAGAATCTGACTCGAAGGACTTTCTGGATAAGGATGATTTTTGACGTTACTGTCTCCTGTCATCCATTTTAGATTGTATTTCCTATTCTTTTAAGTTTTGTTATTGTATAGAATTGGATTGAATAGTTGATGATAGGATCTAGAATGTTGAGGATGTTTTAAACTCACCTTCAGAATTTTATTCTTGAATTAATGAGAATCTGATTGTTTATGTGTTTATTAAATATTTTTGTGGTTTAATTTTGTTATTGCATAATTTTATAACAAATTAAGAGGGTGAATTGAGTGAAAACAATTAAATTGGACTAACAAAAGTTAGGTGATTTAATAGGAATCAGAATTAGATTAGATCGGTAATTTGTGCGGAGAGAGATCTTGAATAGATTTCTAATAGTTTATTAGAGAACTTTAGAACTAGGTGGGGTTTTGGATAGGTTATGAATTGAGAGATTGCAACCTCTATAATTTGATTAGTGTTTATGATTTAGGGTTAATGGTTATAACTCGAGAGAGAGTAACTAACTTTAGGATAGTTTAGAACCAACATTCCAATAATTCATAATCAATTAGGTTAGCATTAAGGATAGGTAAAATTTCCTTTCTCTCAATTGATAATTTCCTTTAGATAATTCTTGGGTATGTTACCAACTGCTTAATAATTAGTATTTTCTTGTTTGATTCTTAATTTGATTGATTGAATTAAATTCTGGTATTAGTTTCATTGCATCTTGAATTTCTGTTTTTTGTTTCTAGCCTTAGATTTTAATATTAGATTAGTTCCATCCTTGTGGGATTAACACATTTGGTACTATGCTAATGAACCGGTCGTTTATGGATTATCAAGGGTTAATAATTAAAACTTACACACAACTAAAACCTAACCAATCAAATGGGCCAATTAGCCATTGTAATGTCAACAGAAAATATGGGGAGTCTATCGAGTAACACAAAGTCTAATCTAAGGGAGCAATAAAAAGCCTTCATACTTAAGAGTGGGAAAGATCTGTAAGAACCAATTAGTAAGAAAGATGAATCCCATTAAGTAGAAGATCAAGAGAACAAATACAAAGAAGAAGAGAAGAAAGAAGAAAACAGATATGTTCCTCCCCCTTATATGCACCAAATATTCCTTTCCCACAGAGAATACAGAAGAATTAGTTGGATGTGCAATTTGAAAAGTTTGTAAAGAAGTTAAAGAAATTATAAATAAACCTATCTTTTATGGAAGATTAGGAACATATGCCTAAGTACTCAAAGTTCCTCAAGGATATACTATCAAACAAGTGAACTTAAGAAGATAATTAAAAGGTCTACTTGACTGAAAGTTGTAGCTCCATAATTACCAGCCGTAAGTGTTCAAAGTTAAAGGACGTAGGGAGTTTCAATATACCTTTTGTTATTGGTAATTTACAATTTGTTAAATGTTCACATGAATTAGGTGCAAGTATTAATCTTATGCCTTTGTTAATTTTCAGAAAATTGAGGCTAGGAGATGTGAAGGCCACATTTATGTTATGTGATTCTGGTTTTGAAGTATCCTTTAATCAAAATTCTTGTTTAATTAGAAACAAGGACGGGTCCATATTCTTTTCTGCCAAGAGATGAAACAATCTCTATAGGATTAATATAGATGATTTGAGAAGTCAAAATATTTCATGTATTATATCAAAAGATGATGAAAAATTGATTTGGCCCAAAAGCTAGGTCGTTAGTTTTAAACATATTTCCAAATTAGTCAAACATCATTTGGTAAGAGGTTTACCAAAGATAAGTTTTAACAAAGATTTCTTTTGTGAGAGCTTTCAGAAAGGAAAACAGGTTAAAACATCATTTTCTTCCAAGAACGTTGAAACTTCGTCTAAACCTCTAGAGTTGTTACATATAGATTTGTTTGGTCTAACCAGAACAGTAAGTCTTAGTGGAAACAAGTATGGTCTTGTAATTATTGATGACTTTACTAGATTTTTTTGGATATTGTTTTTATCGCATAAAAATGAATCTTTTAATTTCTTTAAAGTCTTATAAAAAAAGTTACAAAATGAAAAAGGGACTTCTGTTACTGGAATTATGAGTGATCATGGTGGAGAATTTGAAAATAAAAATTTCAAATTCTTCTATAAAGAGAATGGAATTTTCCATAATTTCTCTGCTCTTAGAACTCCTCAACAAAATGGAGTTGTAGAAAGAAAGAACAGGACAATTCAAGAAATGGCAAGGACTATGCTATGTGAAATGAATCTTCCTAAGTATTTCTGGGCAGAAGCTGTAAATATAGCCTGTTATATTCAAAATAGAGTATTTCTGCGACCTATTTTAAATAAAACTCCATATGAGTTATGGAAGGAAAGAAAACCAAATATTTCTTACTTTCACCCTTTTGGTTGCAAATGTACTATCTTGAATACAAAATAAAATTAGGATAAATTTGATTCTAAGATCATTTCAGGAATTTTCTAGGTCATTCTATTATATCTAAAGCTTATAGATTTTATAATCTTGTTTCTAAATCTGTTGAAGAACTTATGCATGTAAAGTTTGATGATGATTCTCATCTAGATAAGAGAGATGATTCTGATGATGAAACTCCATCTGCTCCCTTTGTTAGTAACCCAGATAATTCACCATCAGTTGATCCATCTGATAAAGTAGTAGATCTTTCTGAGAATATTAGTTTGAGAAAAGATTGGAGATACAAATCTTCTCACCCAGAAAATCTGATTATAGGAGAAACACCAAAAGGAGTGAGAACTAGATCTAAATTTAGGAGAGAGGCCAATGTAGCTTTTATTTCTGAATTACAACCTAAGAAAATAGGTGAAGATCTTCAAGATGAAGCTTGGATTTTACTTATACAAGAGGAGTTAAATTAATTTACTAGGAATAAAGTCTGGTCTCTAGTCCCTAAACCATCTAATAAATCTATCATAGGAACTAGATGGGTATTCAAGAACAAACTAGACGAATCAGGAACAGTATCCCCTAACAAAGCTAGATTAGTAGCCCAAGGCTATAATCAACAAGAAGGAATAGACTACAATGAAACATATGCTCCTGTAGCTAAATTAGAAACTATTAGGATCTTACTTGCATATGTTATTTCTCATGATATAAACTTTTTCAAATAGATCTGAAAAGTGCCTTTTTGAATGGTTTTATAGATGAAGAATTTTATGTAAAACAACCCCCTGATTTTGAAGACATTGATAAACGAGATTATGTGTATAAACTTTATAAAGCTTTGTATAGATTGAAACAAGCACCTCGTGCTTAGTATGATTGTCTGAGTTCTTTTTTGATTAAGAATGATTTTATTAGAGGACAAGTTGATAAAACTTTATTTCTGAAATATATTAAAATGATTTTATTATTGTACAAATATATGTAGATGATATCATTTTTGGTGCAACTTCTAAGAAGTTATGATCAAATTTTGAGACTCTTATAAAAAGTGAATTTGAAATGAGTATGATGGGAGAATTAAAGTTCTTTCTTGGTTTGCATATTAGACAGAATAAAGAAAAGATCTTTATTCATCAATAAAAATATATCAAATAACTGTTAATCAAATATAAAATGGAAAATGTTAAACCAATGTCAAATCCTATGTATCCCTCAATCGTCTTATATAAAGATGAAGCTGATAAGAAGATTGATCAAACTCTTTTTAGAGAAATTATTAGTTCTTTACTTTACCTAACTGTAAACAGACCTAATATAATGTTTAATGTTTGTTTGTGTGCAAGATTTCAAGCAGATCTTAGAGAATCTCATTATATTGCTGTTAAAAGAATATTGAGATACTTGGCAGATGCTACTAATCTTTACTTAATGTATGAGAAAGGTAAAGATTTCAGGTTAATTGGTTACTATGATGCTGATTATGTTGGATATAGGATTCATAGAAAGAGTACAAGTAGACGTTGTCACTTTCTTGGTCATAATCTAATTTCTTGGTCAAGCAAGAGACAAAGTTTAATTGCTTTATCTACTGCAGAAGCTCAATACATGTCAGCTACAAGCTGCTGCTCACAAATATTATGGATAAAGTATCAATTAGAAGATTATTCTATCCAAGAAGATCAAATTCTAATCTTCTGTGACAACAAAAGTGCTATCAATCTCCCAAAGAATCCAATACAACACCCAAGGGCAAAGCATATTGAAGTTAGACATCATTTTATAAAAGACTATGTACAGAGAGGAACTATCAATCTGCAATTTGTTGAGACGAATCAACAATGGCCAGATATCTTCACCAAACCCTTAAGTGAAGATAAATCCAAGGAGATAAGACAAATTTTGAGCATGGTTATGTTACATGATCATTCATCTGAAACTCTATAACCTAGACGATACATCGCATTGAAGCAGAAATGTCGTAAGGAATAGTAATGGTAATTTTTTCTCAGTAGTATCAATTAATGAGTATTTGTGAATTAGTCACAGACGTTACTAACGGCTACTTTGTGTAGGAGTGTTTATAAAAAGATATCTAATCTCAACAATCTACATTCTAGAATTTTCTTCTTCACTGACTTGCTTCAAAGTGCTCTCAACAAAGGCGATTCAATCCTCTATTTTTTACGTCAAATTGTTTTGTTCTTATCTTTCTCAATCATTTCTATATACTAACCTCACTTCTTTAAGCGAAATACATTTTTGTGTTTAGTGTTTATACATTGCAGATTACAAGAATGTTGAAATCTTTTGCCTATGGGAGACTTGTTGATTTCACTACTCTCAAAGAAGATCAAATGGATATCGAACCTGAGATTAAAGTAGTTGGATGGGAAATTTTCTTCAATATACAAGAACTGGTGTATCAAAATGAAGTATATGAGTTCTGGAAAAATGCAAAGGTGTTAGATATCACCTTGGTATCTGTGGTAGACAGATTGTCAGTGATTGTGTCACAAGATTCTGTTGTGAGGGTTACTAAATGTCCAAATGAAGGAGCAAAGCTGTTCAACAATACAAAGTGGATTACTCAAAGTCATTTAAATGAAGATAACATCAATCGAAAACTATATGGATCGAGTTATCCAGGATTCAAGAAGTCTTCAAACCTAATTCCGAAGGCTAGGGTTCTTTATTCAATTCTTATTCATTGTATTTTACTAAGAATGGGATCAAAGGATTTTGTGACAATGAGTGATGAACAATGTCTATTTTATCTACTCACACACAAACTTATTAATCTTCCGTTCTTGATTCTGACTTACATGATGAAGACTCAGGAGGAGTATCATCTGAAGAGCGGTTCATTACCTTATGGTATGTTGTTAACAAGATTATTCAAAGAATCTGGAATCCTACTTGATAGATGAAACAGAGTAAAGTTGAATAGTAAGAGTGTTATCAATACCTCTACTATTCACAGAATAGGGATTAAGACTGAAGCTTAATCGGACAAAAATGTCATATCAAAAGCACAGTCTAAGGGGGAGCTTTCAATCAGAAGAAGCAGAAAAGAAGATATTTCATCTGGTATACAAGCAAAACCTCAATCAATCAGAAGAATCTCAACTGAGCTGACAAAAGTTGAACAATCGTCTTGTAAGTCAATTCAAGCTAAGACGATTCCTAAAAGGAAGGAAAGTGTAAAGGTTCAACAACCAATTCATAAAGTGCCTTTAAAGAGAAAGGCTGAGACACTTCAATCAGAAAGACCTAATATGTCTAGAAGGTCACCAAGATTATAGAAGAAGAAAAAAATTTTTACTCTTGGTCAAGTTTCTGAAAGTGTAACATAACAACAGCAGCCTGGTAAAGTAATTGTCTCTATCCCTCAGACTCAATCAGAACAACTGTCTGGAGAGACAAAGATAAAAAGAAAGTTATTGTTTGAGCAGAAAAAGTCTTAACAACTCTTTTCCAAGTTAGTAGAAGAACAAAGGAAGACGAAGATGATTCAGAAAAGAAAGGGTGAAAAGCAACAAACAATTTATAACCTTCCTCAAGAAATAAAGAAAGAAGATTTAAAGATAAAGATTATAGAAGAATCAATAACTGATCAAAATAGAAGTTCGATTATCATTAGAGATCTCCTAAAAAGAAAGTTAAGGCTCAAGTTGAACCCGTAAATGTAAACGATCAGACGATACATCCTCTTAGCCCTGAAGACAGAAGATTGTATGGTATTCTACAAGATGAAAAGGCAGAACCATATCCATTGAAGATGAATAAAAATTCTTACACAATCTATCCAGTGACAAGAAAAACAACGATAAAGATTGTACCAGATGTATAAACTAGACGTCCAACACTGGTAGACAACAAAGATAAAGGTAAGAAGAAGAAATTACCTGAGAAGCAACATGATGATCTCGCGGAAGAAGATATTCTAGTGGCAATAAAGAATATAGACAATGCATGTCATACAGCTCAACCTGTAGGCATCTATATTTCTCATCACATTTCAAGACCATCAGGAAGTAACTTTGGTACATCAACCGTAGATGAAAGTTTCAAGATAGTTGGGAAAATATCAGAAGGAAGATATAAAAAGATTACAATTGAAGGTATCAATTTCTATTTAGAAACCTTTGTGCACTTACTTGTTCACTTCAAACATATAGGTTTCATTTCCTCTGTCAAAGATATCCTACACCTTCTAGGAAAACCCATTTTGAAACTACCCTACCCTGATGATCTTGACATTCCCCCACAA
>JANZXR010022058.1:0-15255 GCA_027575705.1 Erythroxylum echinodendron
AACTCAATTCCTACCTCTTCCATACCATTTCTAAACCAATTCTCACTCAATTCACTTCATATATCCACCATAACTAATTCACAACCTATCCTTGAACTTTAGTCCACAAAATTGCAGCACACACGCTCAATCCTCTTCTTCTAATTACAATCCATCTAAAACAATTCAATTCATCTTTACTACATAACATCTCCTTTCTTTTCTTCTAACTCATCATTCATCAATTATCAATCATCCAAGAATTAATATACCCAATATAATCAAAGCATAATTACATGCAATTAATTCACATCATACCACAATTTATGCATTTAACTATCAATTGATGATATAAAAATACAACTCTTACCAATTAAGCTTCCAATTCTTCAAGTCTACAAAACTTCACAAGATTCACTTCCTTCCTACACCATACACGTACTCATCACCCTTCAAAGCTTAGGATTATATTTTTTTGGTGAACAAAAGAAGAGGAGGCAAGTAAGATATATGAGTTTTTGAGAGAGTAAAGCAAGTAAAAGAAACCATCGAAGAAGGAGGAGGAGAGGAGAGCTTCGGATGTTGAAAATTCCTCCTTCAATGAACACTACACACTTATTAAGAAGGAAGCACTTAGAAGTGTCGTGAAAGAAGAATCAAGAAGGAATAAAACATTTTTTAATTAATCATAAATGGCATGTTAGGCAAGTGACATGTGTCACTTGCCACATGTCACAAGCCTAAGCCTCCACTTGGTTTCTTCCCAATTAAAATTCAATTTCTAGTCCAATTTTTCCCAAAATTCCAATGGCTCAATTTAATAACTCCTACAATCATTTATCAACAATTACAGTGCCATTGGACAGTCAGTTCCACTACCGGTACACAATCAGCCAGTTGATTGGCATTTTCTCAGTCCGAAAAATTTCTAAAATTCTCTAAAAATTTTCAAACCTCATTAACCATCTCCAATTAAATTTATACACAAAACATATTTTTCACAATTCACATTTATGCACAATAAACCGGGAAATGTCATGAATACATGTACAGTCATTTTTCATGTGCAAAAATCACTGTTCATATGTATATGTATATTATATAATGTATGAGCATGAGATGTGTTTTCCTAATTTCTCCGATTGATCTCACGTGTACCAATTTCTATGGTTCAACCCTTTGTATGGAAACGGGATTTTACAAATCGAGACTACCCAACAACCACAGTGCTGCAGAGTATAGATCCCATACCGGTTGGAGAGGGGAACGAAGCATACCTTAAAAGGGTGCGGATACCTCTCCCTTGTAGACGTGTTTTCCATGCCCCAACGCACCGGATCCCATCAGAACTTTGAAGTTAAATGTGTTAGGGCAAGAGCAGTACTAGGATGGGTGACCTCCTGGGAAGTCCTGCAAGAGTAATGCCCTAAAGAGGCTTACACGCTGGAAAAACAAAACCGTGAGGGCGCGAGACCCAAGAGGCCGAGGCTCAAAGCGGACAATATCTACAAGCGGGTGGTCTGGGCTGTTACAATTGGTATCAGAGCTAGTACCCGGATCGGTATGCAGCGAGGACGCTAGCCTCCCAAGGGGGTGAGACTACCCAACGGCCACAGTGCCGTGAAGTGTAGATCCCATACCGCTTGGAGAGGGGAACGAAGCATGTCTTAAAAGGGTGCGGATACCTCTCCCTTGTAGATGCGTTTTCCATGCCCTAACACACCGGATCCCATCAGAACTCCGAAGTTAAATGTGCTAGGGCAAGAGCAGTACCAGGATGGGTAACCTCCTGGGAAGTCCTGCGGGAGTAAGGCCTTAAAGAGCCTTACACGTTGGAAAAACAAAACCGTGAGGGCGTGAGGCCCGAGAGGCCAAGGCTCAAAGCGGACAATATCTGCAAACGGGTGGTCTGGGTTGTTACAGAGATTGTATGCAAACTCGAATGGAATCTAGAGTCTCTACGATAGAACATCTCTTAGAAGACAAGAATAGTCACTTTTAGCTTAAGAAGGGATGGTTAAGTTACACGATGCTACTCTGAAGGACTTACGAATACAGTTGAGTTCTTTGATGGCCAGTGTCGAGACATTGGCTAAGTCCTAAAATCTCCTTCAGTCAGAGTTTAGGGAAGGATTCCAAGCCATAATTGGCAGGAACCCAGAGAAGCAGAGTATGGGAGAAGGAGTCCAAGTTAGCAATATCTGCAAGCGGATGGTCTGGGTTGTTACAGAGATTGTATGTAAACTCGAATGGAATCTAGAGTCTCTACGATAGAACATCTCTTAGAAGACAAGAATCGTCACTTTCAGCTTAAGAAGGGATGGTTAAGTTACACGATGCTACTCTGAAGGACTTACGAATACAGTTGAGTTCTTTGATGGCCAGTGTCGAGACATTGGCTAAGTCCTAAAATCTCCTTCAGTAAGAGTTTAGGGAAGGATTCCAAGCCATAATTGGCAGGAACCTAGAGAAGTAGAGTATGGGAGAAGGAGTCCAAGTTTCAATAGTGTTGACTCACCTTGCGTCTTCCTCGTTGGGTAGTGAAAAACTGATTAATGATAATCAAGGGACTCAAGGGATAGAGCATCGTCGACTGGAGAATCGTTCGGTGTCTGCGACAACAGAGTGTGCTTGGGAAGAATATAGGAATGGACCATAATGTGTCAATCTCCTTTCATTCCACAGGGAGGATCCTTTCACATGGGTTACATATGTAGAGTCCTATTTTTTGATCCATGGGATCCCTTCTGAGCTTCATTTATCGATCACTCATATATGTATGGAGGGCACTACGTTATATCGGTTCATTTCCATACACAAGTTTGATCCATGTACAACGTGGGAACGCTTCAAACCTTATCTGTTTGATCGATATGGTGGGAAGGATGAAGGCAATCCGATTAAGCAGCTCAAAACGGTCATCCAACGTGGTTCGGTGGACGAATACATCGACAATTTTGAACGGTTGTCCTCGCAAATCACGCATTTCCTAAAACAATGGTTTATGAGTTGTTTTTTGGGTGGTCTATGAGAAGAGGTTAAGAATTGGGTCAGGATTTACAATTGGCCTACCAAAAATTGATTGTTGACTGTGGCGTTAAAGGTAGAAAGGGAGTTGATCAGTGAAGGGGTAATCCGCACCAATAAACCTAGGAAAAAGTCAGGAATCCAACCTTCTGGACATGGTTTGCAGTTGGCCACCCCAGCTATCCCTTATTTTGGTCAATCAAACAGAAGATTTGTTAATACAAGGAGTGAAGGGCCCAACAAATTTGAGGTGAAATGGCAGACGGAAATAGAAATAGTGGAACCAAGTGGAGGGGAATAAGGAATTTGTCGTATGAACAATTTATGGAGAGAAGAATATGGTGAAACCTTTAGTCCACTTCACCATTTTCTAGACAAGGAGTATAAGTTGATTGTTTAGGAAGGAGACGCAGACGATAATATGGTAAAAAATCAAGAAACAATGAAAGAAGAAGAGCATCAAGAGATTTGGAGTTGGTATGCAACTTGGTTGAGCTTAGAGAAATAGGAAAAGATCAAACCACATCTTCGAAATCCATGGTTTTAATGGGTAAACTTAATGAAATGCCTATCTTGATTTTGGTAGATAGTGGAGCTAGTCATAATTTTGTGTCTAATAGGTTGTAGCAAGCTGTAGGAATCTCCATTACTCCTACTCGAACCTTATAAGTAAGATTGGGAGATGGGTATCGGTCTTTCTCACAAAGAGTTTGCAAGGAGGTAAAACTGGAAATGAATGGGGTAGAGTTTAGTGTAGTTGCATACGTTTTTTATATTGGGGTACCTAATTTAATACTAGGCATTGCATGGTGGAGACATTAGGAGTGGTGGGTTGATTGGAAGAAGATGTGTATGTCCTTCAACCAAATGGGAGCAGAAGTCACTTTGCGAGGAATTAATATGCAAGGCTCTTCTCCTCATGCTCTGCAACAAATACTCAAATGCCAGGAAGTGGAAGTAGAAGGGTTGTTGTGGTCCATGGAATCAGTGGATCTGTATCTGAAGAAATAGACCCTGAATGTAGTGCAACAAAAGGAATTGTGGGCTGTTTTGTTCAAATTTGAGTTAGTTTTTCAGAGACAATATGGATGCCACCTAAGAGGGCTAATGACCATGCAATCAACCTAAAGGAAAGGGTAGAACCTGTGAGCATTTGTCCCTATAGGCATGCACATCATCACAAGGACGAGATTCAGAGGCAGATTCGACAGTTGCTGGAAACCGAGTTATTAGGTCGAGTATCAGTCCCTTCCTAAGTCCTATGATTATTGTTAAAAAGAAAGATAGGTCATGGCAGATGTGTATTGATTACAAAGCTTTGAATAAGCTCACCGTGCACGAAAAGTTTCCAATTCCAGTGGTAGATGAGTTGATGGAGGAGTTACATAGGGTCAAGGATTGTTCTAAATTACATAGGGTCAAGTATTGTTCTAAATTAGATTTGAAGTCAGGTTTTCACCAGATCAAGGTTAAAGAAGAGGATATCTATAAAATAGGGTTTCAGACTCATGAAGGGCATTACGAGTACCTAGTGATGCCCTTTGGACTCATGAACGCACCTGTTACGTTTCAATCCACTATGAACTATATTTTCAAACCTCTGTTACGTAAGTTCGTTTTGGTTTTCTTTGACGACATTTTGGTTTACAATTTAGATTGGAATCAACATATGCAACATTTGGCTTGGGTGTTACAACTTCTACTGGACAATCAGTTGTATGCTAATAGGAGGAAATGTATTTTCGGGCAGCAATCTATGGAGTATCTAAGCCATGTTATCTCATGTGAAGGGGTATCTATGGATCCATCGAAGATCAAAAGCATTTTGGAGTGGCGTATTCCTAAAAATGTGAACGGAGTAAGAAAGTTCCTTGGTCTTATCGGGTACTATAGAAAATTTGTCCAAGATTATGGTAAAATTACAAAACCACTTACTGAACTTACCAATAAAGACAGGTTTAGTTGGAGGAAGGAGTCCCAAAAAGCTTTTGAGGAGTTAAAGAGGAGAATGACTATATCACCAGCTCTAGCTTTACCAGATTTCTCCAAGAAATTTCCATAGAGTGTGATGTTTCAGGAAGGAGTTTAGGTGTTGTCCTAATACAAGAGGGCCGCCTATTGGCTTATTTCGGCAAGGCACTAGCTGAATCAACTTATTCCAAATATGTTTATGAGAAAGAAGTGATGGCGGTAATGATGGCAATTCAGCATTGGAAGTATTTTTTAATTGGGAGACATTTCAAGGTTTACACCGGACATAAGAGTTTGAAGCATTTGTTAGACTAGCGGATTCCATCAATCCATCAACAATGTTGGCAAGCTAAGTTGTTAGGTTTAGACTTTGAAGTTATCTATAAACCTAGAAAGCAAAATGGAGCTACAGACGCCCTCTCTAGAGTGGAAGACGATAAGATATTGTTTAAGGCAATTTCAACCCCATTTTGGCTTGATATGGATATGGTTAGATAGGAAGTCAAGGGGGATACGAAATTGAACTTACTCATTATAGCTCTCCTATAGAACCTCAACTCTAAACTTGATTATCATCCAAGGGACGACTTGTTGTTCTATAAGAACAGGTTAGTTCTTTCATCTACTTTGACATTAATTCCCCAATTACTGCAAGAGTATCATTTCTCACCTTTAGGGGGACATTTTGGTTTCCTAAAGGCCTACAAGAGGTTGGCTAGTGGATTGTTTTAGCAAAGAATGAAGTCGTCAATATTGAAGTTTGTTCGTGAATGTGCCCTATGCCAAAAGAATAAATACATGGCTATGTCTCCAGCTGGCGTCTTGCGACCCCTACCTATTCCCAAGCTGATTTGGGATGAAGTTTCAATGGATTTTATTACAGGGCTCTCGAAGTCCCATAATTATAAAGTCATAATGGTGGTAGTAGATCGACTATCAAAGTATGCTCATTTCTTACTCCTCAAACACCTTTTTACAACTAAAACAGTGGCTAACGTATTTATTCGAGATGTGGTGAAACGGCATGGTGTTCCTAGTTTCATATTGAGCGATAGAGACCCACTCTTCATTAGTAATTTTTGGAAAGAGTTACTCAAGCTACAAGGGACAGTATTGAAGATGAGTTCTTCCTATCATTCCTAAACGGACGGACAAACAGAAGTAGACAATAGGTGTCTAGAAATCTACCTTCGTTGCTTCACTACCGAACAACCTAAAAATTGGTCTTGTTGGTTATCTTAGGCTAAATATTGGTATAATACTAACTATCATGTCTCAATTGGGAGGACTCCTTTCGAAGCCGTCTATGGTCGCCTTCCACCAACATTATTGTATTTTTCCTGAGGAGAAACTCAAGTGGAATTAGTGGCGCTACTTTTGGTTGATAGAGATGAAGCTTTACGCTAACTCAAACACAACCTATTATGTGCACAATCTATGATGAAGAAATTTGTAGATGTTCACAAGAGAGAGGTGAAGTTTCAAGAGGGAGACTTAGTCTTTGTTAAGCTAGGACTACATAGACAGTTTACTATTGCAAGGCGTATTTGTCCCAAATTTTCTAAAAGATATTACGGTCCTTTTAAGATCATTGGAAATATGGGACAGGTTGCTTATAAACTACAGTTCCCACCTACATCCAAAGTACATCCATTCTTCCATATGTCCCAGCAAAAGAAGGCAGTGGGCGATCAACCTATTGAGTATAGTCTTCCTTAAGGTTGTATAATTAATTAAAGGGCAATTTCTTTTTACCCACCTTGAGGACAATGTGCATATTGAAGATGAGAGATTTGATAGCAATTTTAGCACCTTTCCTAGTGATCAGGCTACATTACCTAAGCAACCCAAGCCCATTATGAAGGATTGTTTAACCCGGGTATTTTTCTAGGAGGGGAGCTTGCTCTAATTATCTCTCTTACATACATAAATAATACAATCTCTACAGTATTTCCTATCACCCAAAGTCAGGGCTTGACTTGACAAACCAACAAAAATGAAAAAGGCAAATAGAAGGGAGACATGAAGGCATGTGATGGCCAATTTACTACGCAATTTACAATTAGGTTCTTTGGAGCATCACTCTCAAGAACCATCGACAATTGATACCCTGAGAAAAAGATTTTGGAAGATGACCGAGAAAGAAGTACAAACAGACTAAACAAACAATCCAACAGAATGGCCATTTCAGAAATTGCTTTCAATTAGCTGAGACTGATAAGACATAACTCTCTCAAATTCATCGAAATCTATCAGACCATCTCCATTCTCGTCGTGGGTTTCAATCATCCTTCTACACTCTACTTCTGTAATTTGCACATAACGCAATCTAATTAGCACTTTCCTCAACTCCTTAGCACTAATGAACTCATTATCATTCTCATCAAACAAACGATTCTCGCACTTCCTCTATGCTATGCTCCTTCTCTTCATTCATATAACTTATGTCATTTGAGCTAATTCTCTCTTGTAGCTTGTCACCTTCAGAGTCATAACAAGTTCCTAACTTTCCCATCACTTCTTCTACTTCTCCGATACCTAGATCCTCCATGATCTACAATTTCGCTTTCAGCCATTTCTTGTGCTAGCTTTCCACCTACAGTTTTGCAGTAAGGAATGGAAGCATTGTGGATTGAGAACTTGTCTGTAAAATCCACCAAAAGGCATGATAACTTGTTAAATAATGAATGGGGTGGACAACAAGAACAGGAATAGAATTCTCTGAAGATGAATAAGAACAGGTCATTGAAGGAAATGTGAGTGGAAGATGCATTACCCATTGTGTTGCTGTCCATCATATAAGTAAGAAGAAAAACTGCCAAGGAAATGGAATACAACTGAAGTCTAGGAGACCATAAGAGTGTGGAGGTATGTATATAGATAATTGTGTGGCATATGAACTATGGAGAAACAGAGTACACTTGGAGTCAAATATTTGAACGTGAAGTCATATGAAGATAATCAAAAGTTTCCTACAAGGTTCCATAATTTTATCCATATTCTGCTTATCTTGACCTAAATACTTCTTTCTAACATTCCCAGTCACTTGGTTCGTTCCTGCTTTTAAGCTTGTTCATACTTTTTCCACCCCAAGAATTGTCCACGCAGGCAGGTGTAGAGCAAAAGTCGACTAGCCATTTTGTTTCGAAGTGGCACAAGTATGTTATTAATGTATTGTAATCATAATTTCATATATGGATAAATATAAGTATAAATAGGGCAATATTTAAGCCCGACCTAAAGGCTTATTTGATTAGACAGCTAGTAATGGAACGAAATGGAATGTAACACACTTCTATCGTTTAGTTGCGGGTTTCATAATAGAATAGAAAAGAATAAAATAGAAGCAGAAAGTTTCATGTTACGTTCAATTCCATTCTAAACTAATAAATACATACTGCCCAATATAGCCCCAAAAATTTTTCTTAATACCAATTATTTCTTCTAACTCTAACCCTCTTCTATATAATTAATAATATTTGTATATTATTTCTCCTTACTCTAATAATAATATTTTATATTATTAATAAAAGTATATATAATTAATAATAAAATAAAAAATTTTAATAAAATTTTATTATTAATTATTTAATAAATTCTATTCTATTATATGTGATTTATATTTAAAAATTTATATTTATATTTATATTTATATTTATATAGAAATATATAAATACAATTAAAGAATAATTTTTTTATATATTTTCAATTTTCATTAATAAAAATTTTATTAAAAATTTTAATTTTATTATTAATTATATACAATTTATTATTAATTATATTAAAATATTATTATTAATTATTTAATAAAATTTTCTATTATATTTGATTTATATTTAAAAATTATTTATTTATATAGAAATATAAAAATACAATTAAAAATATTTTAATATATTTTCTATTTTCATTAACAAAGTTTTTATTAAAATTCTTTATTTTAGTATTAATTATATACAATTTATTATTAATTATATAAAATATATTATTAATTATTTAATAAATTTTATTATATTATATGTGATTTATATTTATATTTATATAGAAATATATATAAACAATTATAAAATAATTTTTATATATTTTCTATTTTCATTAATAAAAATTTTACAAATTAATAATAATATTTTTATATAATTAATAATAAATTCTATATAGT
Organism: Erythroxylum echinodendron; assembly: GCA_027575705.1. Taxonomy (NCBI): domain Eukaryota; kingdom Viridiplantae; phylum Streptophyta; class Magnoliopsida; order Malpighiales; family Erythroxylaceae; genus Erythroxylum; species Erythroxylum echinodendron. The sequence continues at coordinate 9,134 of JANZXR010022058.1, forward strand.
TAATAATAAAATAATAAAATTTTTATTGTTTTAAAATTGAAAATATATAAAAAATTATTTTTCATGGTTGTACGTGATTTTTTAATTGGATATAATTTTTGTTTTAAAATTATAGCGTTGAATCTCTTACAACAACAATTTTAATATCAGAGGTATAATAGTCATGTATTATACATTCCATTCCATTCTATTCATTTTTTAAACAATATTTCACTAAATTATACTATGAATTATTACATCCCTCTCAAATAACTGTTCATTATACTACATTCTATTCTATTATAAACCGTTTTCTTTTATTCTATTTTGTTTCGTTTTATTCTATTAATTAATGTTCAACTAAAGAGACCCTAATCTTAACGAACCGATTCGATCTAGCTGAACTTTGGCTGGGCTCAAGCGCTTTTTTTTTTTTTTATATTGGACTTCTAATTTTGGCTCAGATTCAAAAAGTTTGGCTCAATCTTAATTTCGAAAATTCTAGAAAAATGATGTCATTTTTTATTTCTTATTTTTTAAAAATAAAAAACAGGAATTATATATCTCATACCGTTTTAGTCATACCGTGAAAGCGAACCGAAATTACTAGTACCATACCGGCAATGTACCACCCAATACTCATTGTACTGGTCGAATACCGAACTTCGTAAATTAAAAACAAGGAATAAATTGCAAACATAAAATTTTTAACCCTTTGGCCCCTCCCCGAACCCTACCCATTTATTTTGCCCCTCGTCCTTTACAGCTCCACCTTGTCCGTCACCATCATCTCCATGGTGTTTCGCTGCCAGTTGACCCCACCTATTCGTGTTTCGCCGATACTCACAGCCCCTGTCAAGGCGTTGCCTCTCCATTATCCGTCGCAGTCGCCTCTCTCTCTCTTGCCTTCGTCACAGTCACCTTACTCTCTTTGTCTCTCGCTGTCTAGCAGTCATTCCTCCGCCGTAGTCAAGCAGTAGCCTCACTCTCTTGCAGTCACCTCTCTCTCGCAGTCGCACACTTGCACCTCACCCCACACAAAGTCACTCCTTCGGCGACCCAATCAAGCAGAAAATGAAGCCTCATCGAGTCACCATCCTAGTCAAGGAGACAATCAAGCTTTAAGCCTTAAGGTTGCAAAACAACCAAAATCCAATTGTTGAACGTGTTCTTGAGCCTCGAGTTGATTTAACTTGTACTATGTTGTGTAGTTGTGTCATACACTCATATGTGTGTTTGGAACTCGAATTTTTTTAAACGTTCGTGTTGTTTGGATTATGGAATTTGAGTATTTGACATAGAATTGCAGTGTTTGCAATTTGGATGTATTTTGTGTTGTCTGTTTTCTGGAATTTTAGGATTCAATATCGAATTGAAGTCTATGTTATTTTCTGAAATTTAAGAAACATTGAATTAAATGGTCTTTAATTGAATTTTGTAATATACAAAATGAGTAAGTTAATTTATGGTTGAATTATGTAGTCAGCTCCTCCTCTTATTCGAACCTCTTATCTACCGCAAAACCAGCGATTTACGCTGACCCAGGTTCTCCACCAAATGAAACCCTTTTCTTGTTCGTTTGTACTTGAGCAGTTGAACTGCTTGTTTTCTTCTTTCCTTAGTTTTCTGTTTGGAAGACATTAAGGGTTTGTTGAAATTGCTAGCTCAATGTGGAAACTTCATGAGTCTTTCTAGCCCAAGATACACTTCTGTCTAACGTTTTTCCGGATTTTGCAGGTGCCCAACAATTTGAATCGCTACATTAGCCTCAATTTTTAAGGTTTGCTTGTGGTATTCTAGTGGAGAGACAAGATTATGGTTCAAAGTATGAGGCTTCCGTTAATGAAGCTGGTGAGATTGAAAAATGTACCCATACTGCAACAGTTGCGTATAGAGGAGCAGCTGCTTCGTACCTCGACACACAATTGGTGTATTATTAATGATGGAACCAATCATCCTACTATTGTGATGGGTGTTTCCGGGTATTCTTTTTCTTCCTTCACTTTTGGTGCTGGTATTTGGAACAACCTTTGCATAATTTGTTGCCGAGGACTCATTCTCTTGCTTTGTTTGGCCTTTTTGGATTCTTCTGATATCTGGATTTCAAAGTTTGGCGTTACTAATTCTACCCCCTTCCATTTGGTTGTGTTGAGATAAACTATCCCACTTTCTTTCTGGTCTTTGTATTAAGATAGAAATGATAACGAAGACTTGTTTGGATCGCCTGCATTGGAGAGTGAAATGAGATCATTAGATAACTGTTTGAAAGACCAAAAGTTCTTCCACATTTTCATGGAATCCTGACTAGTAGATTTAACCGCGACTAACAGGAGTATTACTTTTAGTGCGCAGCATCATTCTAGGGATTATTTACCCATTCTTGCAAGCAGCCCGTTGCAAGCCTAAGGGTATGATCATGTCCTACCTTGTTAAGATTGACATTACTTGTAAGGAGCAGTCAGATTCAAAGCTAATTAATTATCGTTGTTGATTAGTTGTTTCTTCCAGTTAATTATCACTGACCTGAATTGATTAGGATTGCCTTTGGTACATATGAGGGCGCCTGAAAAACCATTTGCCCTTGTTTTGCTTACTGTGTTGTCTACTTGTCAATCTATTTACTTGAATCACATCCAAATCATGTAAATATATTATGCTCAGGAGACCTGCTGAACTTCTCGAAATTGAAGCAGTGTTGCAGGATCAGGTTCCTGTGATCAGAAGATTTAGTGGAGGTGGTACAGTGATCGTTGATCAAGAAACAATATTTGTGACTTTCATATGCAACAAGGATGCAATTCCTTACTTACAACCATACCCTCGACCTATCATGTCCTGGAGTGGCCTAATATACAGTGAAGTATTCCGTGGAGTCAACAATTTTCATCTTCGTGAAAATGGTATGCATGATTTAAAATTTTTTTGTTTTTGCACATTTGTGCCTTCGACTAAAAGGCATGCTCATATATTTTGCTTTGCAAAACATTCTTCAAGCATTAAGATGTATGCATTATAGAGCTTCTCTCCATGTGCTGGTAACACCTTCACTGACTTGTCTAGGGGTAACAGAAGCCCATGATACGTTTCACCTTTTGAAAATTTGACAAATGAAACTGTTTTCACTTCAATGATGTGGTTGTTAGTTTGTAAAGACACCATTTTGATCTGTATGATGAACTGGGTGATGACAATTTCAATCTTATTTCCTTCAACAATTACTAAGTGATGATAATTAACACGTTTAGCTAAAGTGAAAACAAATCACAAAAATGTATGTATTATGCATGTTGCTTGTTGTTCCATCCTTGACCCTCTTCTCAATGTTTCAAGCACCTTATAGATTTTCTCAGGTATGGTAACTGTCACAGGGATCTTTTTAAGTGCAGGGGAACTAGTCAAAGTCTCTCGTATGACAGTTTAATTTTCCTAATATCTCATTCACACTGGTACTTTCCATACATTCAACTCAAAAGTACAGAATTTAATCAGAAAATGGGATAAAAAAGAGAGATACGAGATTGTTAAATAACAATACAAGGACTTGTGCTAATTCTAATTTGAAACACTCAAATTGTCTACGTAAAACTTTCACAAAGTTTGACAATTCTCTTACAGTTGATTGAATACACTGCACTTTAACACAAAATGGACAATATAAATTGAAATGCCTTCTTCTATGGTGGAGAGTTACACCTTTTATGCCTATAATTTCTCTTTGATTATGGAGCATATGGTCTTGAAAATGTCCACTCTCTTTGCCCATCATTGCCCCACTTTACATGATATTAGGAAGTGATCCCATTTTCTTAACCCAACACTTTATGTTCTTGTCATGTAATGCTATGTCATTATCTTTTAAATGATCAAGTGCTTTGTTGAATCTTTGATTAGCTATCTCGAACCATCTTAGTCCATGGACTATTCAATACACTCAATAGTGTAGTCACATTACTCTATGACTAAATATATCAACAATAAGAGTTAAGTTGTATAAAACCCTAGCAAGTTTTTAAACTTTCTCGTTAAAGTCTTGTGCCTTCATGAGCACTCGAAATTATCATTGTTAATGTCACATGTGAATTTCATTCATTGTCAAAAATTCTCCAATGTGCACTTACACATGGTAACTCTTACCTACTCTCAAGATTTCGTCTATATCATACTTTTTTTTTTGCCTATTTACAAGACTTTGCCTTATTCTCTTGTTGACATATTTTTCTCATGCCAACTCATGTATCAAATTTTGACCAAAGCTCACCAACACATATACGATTCTATCTTCTAAATTTAGGGGTCTAACAAAAAACCTTAATTAATTTTGCTGTTAGGTATGTGTTGAGGAGAGCTTTCTTTACATCTGACCCATGTTCGGTAGTTAAAAGAGTTATCCGTTATTCCTTCTTGTAACATTACTCTCACTTCTTTCCATTATGTCAATAAAACAATATTTGTTTTGATTATTTAAAAAATTAAATGAAAATAGTCACTTCATCTTTGCTATATTACATAAAAAGTGCAAAGGCTTTAGGCATGCATGGTAATATGGTAGTTGGGCTCAAGGTAAATTAGCCAGCTCATGGATATTGTTCATTGACCCAACCAACTTGCATCTCCAGTTTACGTGTGCATTTGCTCCATTTTCATAGTGCCTTTTGGCTTAACATGGCATTCTTCGTGGAGCTTACTAATTTATTTCCATTTGGTTGAAGATTACGTATTTGGTAACCATAAATTTGGAGGAAATGCTCAATCCATTACCAAAAGTCGATGGATCCATCACACTTCCTTTTTATGGGACTACAAAGCCAGAAACATGGCTTACTTGAAGCTCCCCGAACGGGTTCCTGAATATCGAATGGTAACTTAATATGTTTCCTTAATGTTTATCTTGTGTTAGTGATTGTTTGTCAAACCAATGCATGCGGTAATTAACAAGTGGCTTCCACCAATTCAAAGACCCCCCAGTATCTAGAACATGGATGTTCGATTGTATATCCTCCACTGTCATTTTGATACAGTTATAGTGCAGCTAAGATACATTGGCAAAATAAAGCTAAAAGGAGAGATGATAGACTTGATACACATGTTGACATTGTCATTTTCCAGGAATCATAATGTGCCTGGACTTGTCAACGATTCTTTAGAGCAGACCTTACCTTGACAACTGATTTTTTTTTTTTTATATATGTACACAATTATGCTCTCTACTTCTGGTATAGGGAAGGAACCATTTGGATTTCATATGCCGTATGAAGGAGTATATGCCACGATCACTCTTCATCGAGAGAACTGTGGGGGCAGCTAAAAACCAGTTTGCTCTGCAGCTTGCACAATTGGAAGATATTCAAACCCTATCAGATACTAAATTCAGTCCGTCCTCCAAACAATTGACTGAGCGGGAACTGAAGTCTGCGCTTGTTATGGTATAGTTTTCTTCTTTCACACTTCAGGGTGACCAATGAAAGACCGTGACTTTAAAAAAGAACACTCCATGTATACAAATTTATTGTTTCGGAGATCAACTGTTTTATATTAAGCTGAGGAAGTATGGCTTAACGCCCAGAATTCTTTCACTAGAATGATCTATTTGTGGATTTGTAAAAAGTTTTTTTGACTTTTTTATTTGCAAAATTTCACTAGAATGATCAATTGTTTTTTTGTACCATCTTTTCTGTTTTTAAGGGAACCACACCGTAGTCCATTCATGGGTCTACTCCATTCTAGGCAAGGCAATGGCAATTAATTTTCAATTTGCAATACTCATTGTAATTTAATGTTATTATTTATTACATCTTAACAATAGTAATAAAATTAATAATAAGAATTTATTTAATTTTTTGTGAAATATGAAAGCAAAAATTACACATTTAGCTGATATTTTACAAAATTTATTTTTACAAACTGTCTAATTATAATATGACAGATTAAATTTAGGGTTAACTACTAAAAAAGTTGAAAATTTACTTAAATTTTCAATTATAGTCAATGTTGCGAATACCGTACCGGACTTGGTATCGGATTGAATTTTAGAGCGGTATTGTACCGGTACTGGTAAATATCGGGTGTCGTTTCAGGCAATTTTTTATATTTATAAAATAGTACCTGAAATTTTTAAAATTTGCAAAATAGTTCACTGATATATT
>JANZXR010022119.1:0-15250 GCA_027575705.1 Erythroxylum echinodendron
AAAAGCATACAAAATGTGACAAATAACTATGCAAATGTACGTAAAGTATGGACTGAAATATGCATGAATATGCAAGTCATCAGATGCCATCTTGATCTATGTATATAAATTATTTAATTAGAGAATTGAAGATGAATTAAACGAATTTAATTTATCTAATTTTAAACATGATGTAGGGTTATTATTTATATTTATTGTCAACATATTTAGAAACCTAATATGTCATACACAAAGAATAGTTGAATAGAGAAAAGGTGTTTTATTCAAGTTAAAATTGATTGTAAAAGTTGAAAAATTTTATGATTAGATATGAGATATTTATTAAATAAGGATTAATATGAGATATTAAATCTTATTTGGATCCAATTAGCATTTAATTATAATTAATTGTAATATTTTAATTAAAATTTTATTTCAATATTGATCTCTATCAATAGACCCGCTAAAGACCCGAACCATAGAGTACTTATTACTGGCGCCACGGATAGATATGAATTGTTAAAAAGACTAAATCCTATTATAAATAGGCTTATACTCTAAAGGAGATAACATGTCTTGCTTAATCCTCCCTACTCCACTTGTAGAGTTCTTTTAACATGTTTCGTAGATATCATTTGTTGGGCCTTGATTTTTTTTAGTAAACATAATTTGAATGAATTTTGGTACTGTTAAATAAATTATTTTTTATTAAGGTTAACTATTATATCAAGATTAGGAGGATTTAATTCATGAATTGATGGAATTAAAGTGTGGATGTTGCAAGGTACATAAAGGTATTTTTGGAAAATGACTTAAGGTTAAAAGAACCTAAGTTATAAGGAAGGGTAAAGTAGACTTTAGCATTCATTAAGGGTAGAAAGGGGAAAGTAAAATGTTGTCTTGGGATGTAGAAGACCAAAAAGGTGATTGGAGTGAAAAAGAAGGGGACAAAACCACGAAAGAGAGGGAGAAAGGAGAGAGTTTCGGTGGTTGAAAGAAAGTTAAGCTAGGGTTTGATTTTCTTATTCTTGAAGAGTGATTTTGAGGATTACTAATTAATAGAAAAAGAAAAAGGAAGGGAAGAGCTTTCTTTAGAGCCAAGGATCCCATTAGTTGGTTAAGATCCAAGGTAAGTTGATTTCTAGATCTATTGGAGTTTTGAAGGGCTTTTGGTTCAAAGAGCTTGGGAATATGTGGGTTTAAGCATTCTAGTATAAGTTCAATGCTTTTGGTTCTATAGGTTCTTAAATGTGATTCTTATTGAACGAGGACTTGGTTTGTTGTAGGAAACCGAACAAGTCCTATCCAAGGCGAAGAGGAAAGACAACAGTGAACCTTTGTTGTCAAGCATTTTAGTGGGTAATGTATTTATAGTTATTGTGTGATTGGGAAGATTTTTGCCTATATATGTGTGTGCATGCATGTAAAAATTTGCTAAAATGTGTGATTATCGAAAATGCTTATGATTTATGAACCTTGATTCTGTTATGCCATTGAACATTGTCATGGCATTCTGTTTGAATAAAAAGATAAAAAAGCATAAAATCTGAACATAATAGTAAATAAATATGTGCTTTGTTTGGGTGAGAGTGGAGCCATTCTATTCGTCATGTGCACGTTGACAAGAGCCTTCTCCCGGCTGCCCGCTTGTGACATATGAGCTTCGAAAAAGGACTCATTCTGTTTATGGGGTAAATTTCGGTTTCTCCATTCTGTCCATGGAACCCTCGAGCCATTTGTTTGTACATTGCATATGTAAATTGTCAAGCATTATGTGTTCTGCATTATTCTGTTTATTTGAAATATGCTTGAATTTGTGCTAATTGCTGATGGCTATAAGTATATTAGCCACTGAGCTGTGTAGCTCAACCCCCTTTTCTTCCCTCCTCAGGTGCAAACCAAGGCAATAGTGATCCCTATAAGGCATCGAAACCTCCTCATTAGTTAAAGACATTTGGACTAAGTCAGTCCTGTAATAGCTCATTTGGTATATCAACATGGAGCATTTTGTATTTTGGTTTAAGTTGATGTGTAATCTATTTTGTAATAAATTTGACAGTAATTTGAAAATGGATACGACGAAATTGAAATCTGTGGTATGATTCTGTTATTTTAAAGGTTTGGATAATGAAATGTGTATGTGTATGCTTTGTTTGACGAATTTGCCAACTGGTGTTAGTTTTAGAATAGCACGTAAGAATGGGAAGGATCGCATGTGAAAAACACAGACGAAAGGAATCGTCTGTGATGACATCACAATATAGAGGCAAGGAGGAATAGAAGGAAGAAGTATCATCTGTGATGACGTCAGAACACAGAGATAAGGAGGAATAGAAAAGAGAAGTATCGTCTGTGCTGACGTCAGAACACAAAGGCAAGAAAAATATGAAGGAGAAGTATCGTCTGTGCTGACGTCAGAACACAGAGGCAAAGAGGAATAAAAAGGAGAAGTATCATCTGTACTGACGTCAGAACACAAAGGCAAGGAAAATATGAAGGAGAAGTATAATCTGTGGTAACGTCAGAACACAGAGGCAAGGAAGATTAGTAAGGAAAAGTATTCTCTGTGCTGATGTCAGAACACAGAGAAAAGGATGAATCAAGAGTAAAAGATCATCTATGATGACGTAAGAACACAGAGAACACGTCATCACATAGAGGACAGAACACAGAGAATAGACCACAGACGATAAGTGGTCAACTAAGAAAAAAAGTCAACTACAGAGGATAGAACACAGAGGGTAGACCACAGACGATAAGTGCTCAACACAGAAGATAAAAGTCAACTACAGAGGATAGAACACAGAGGATAGACCACAGACGATAAAGGGGTCAACACAGAAGATTAAAGTCAACTACAGAGGATAGAACACAGAGGATAGATCATAGGCCAAGGATTATGAGAAGGAGTTAAGAAGTGATATTACTTGAAGAGTATCGTCTGTGTTATTATACACAGATTCGTCTGTGTTACTATACATAGATTTCTTTATGTTACTGTTCACAGACTTCATCTGTGTTACTGTTCATAAGGATTCATATGTGTTACTGTTCACAGACTTCCTCTATGTTACTGTTCACAGACTTCATCTGTGTTACTGTTCACAATATCGTCTAGGTTACTGTTCATATTTATCTTTTGTCCAATTTTTGACCATTTAGAAGTAAAAACTGGCCTTTGAGGTCTTCATGAAAGTTGTAGCTCTTGAAATCCTCTTTCAAACTATCCAAAGAAACCCTAAATTGGATGTCTATAGAGAAAGTTATGCTGACAACTCCGAAGCACGTATATATGTAAAGTGTGGACTCACCAACGCTGTTCCTTGAGGTATTCGGGTTGAAATGGATAAATGGATAGACGAAGAGCAGAGCTAAGAAAAAAAAAGGGTAGTTTTGAATGCAAGTATGGGCGATGAATGTGTGTTATAAGTATGTGACATCTTGTGGTATCAGAAAAAAGAAGATAATCCGATAATGGTCAAGGTGTTCTCTATGGGAGATAAACTCACGTATTAAGATATTCTGCATGAGAGTTGGACTTCAGAAACGGGGTCCAACGTCATTAGAGGTCAGACATTTATGTGGCTACAGTAGTTGTGATGATCCAATTTTAGAAATAATTTAAGAGAAACGAAAAGAAAAGGATCAAGTTTAATAATAAGGTATAAATTATGATTCATACTTTGTTATGCTTTATATGTTAATTATGTTATAGAATTTAAGTGATATTGGCTTTCAAAATTTTGAACAAAAAAATTCATATTTATTTCACTACTTATGAGACTGGATCTCAACCTAATTTCTTAATAGTGGAATCATAGACATCTTTGATTCTAGAAGTTGATTTCATGGTTGATTGTTATTGATATGAATTTTGGAATTGAAATTGCAAAAGTTGAACACTTTAATTCCTAAAATCAAATTAAATATGATTCATGAATAACCTACGAACCTTATAATCAAATTATATTTGATTAAAACCAATTATGCATAAAGAGTTATGACAAGATTGTAATTTGAGAAACCACAAAACCCCAATTACTAAGATTAGATAATGATTTAATTAATTGGTTTAAAATATAAACATTTTACATTAGAAGTCATAAACCCTAATATAAGATTAATTTTAATAAGCTCATGAAATAAGCAACCCAATTCTTCTACCATAAGTCATAAGCCACAAATACTCTAGAAAAGTTCTAGTCACTTAGAGGCCACCAATATGGTTTTACAAAAGCACCTTGAGGAAGTCATTATCTATATGTTTAAAGGTGCCCAAGGTTGCTTCTAGTTATGGACGTGGGTTTTGTCCTAAAGGGTGTTGAGTTTGTTGAAGTAATGGGTTGTGCAAATGTGGAATTACAATGGAGGAATTTATGCCATTTATGGGTATTGTTATACATTGCTGCCATGGTATGGGTTTCCAACAATCACTAGCTTTCTAACTGAATGATGGTGTGATAAGATGTGATTAGATCATATTAATTGAACTTATCTCTTATTTTAGGTTGATTTTGGTATTTAATTGGTAAAATTGATTTTTGTTTTATTTTAAGAAGTGATAAGCGGAGATTGGACCAAATTTAGTTTGAAATCTAATTGGAGCATCATATGTCCAAGCCACAAAATTTGGGGAGATTGAGTAAAAGATGACATATTGCTAAAACTGATAAGATGAGATCATACTTGGAGTCATACTCACTCTAAGAATGTTAGCCTAGTTAGGAGACTTTATTTTCAACCCTATTATATTGGAATTTTTATTTTCTCAATCATTATCTCTAAAATATTTATAAACTATAGTTTTGAGAGAGAAAGAATATGTTTATTCTTAATTCTTTTATGTTCTTTCTTTTATTTTTTTAGTGGAAAAAAGTCATGAAAGGCTAAATCTAAATTTTCTGATTCAATAAAAATTAAAACTCCATTTGTAACTTTGAGAATTTTATTCTATACTAGAATTTTATTTTAATCCAAGTATTTCTTATTTCTTATTTCTTACTCTTCTGTTTTATAAGTAACTAATATTGATCGATTGGATAAATTAATTTAGTATTGATTATTCTACTGCAATCTATGAGTTTAGTAATATGTATTTATTATGAATGATTGATACAAGTTTTTTTCCAGACATTTAGAAAAAAAAATTTGTTGGCCAATCAAAAATAGTCTCTTTACTAGCTAGAGATAAGGCTACATACTTTTGGACCTCCCTAGACCCTACATCTCAATAGGATTCCTACCAAGATATTGTTGTTGTTAATATAAGTAGCAAGTTGATTATTTTGTATTTGTTTGTCATAACTTATGAGAAGCAAAAAAAACTTAATTAATTAGTTGTAACTATCTTAATTATTGATTTAGATTTTAGTATTTTTTGTTAAATTTATAACCATTATTTATTGATATGCAATGACATCGTACCTAATCAATTAATGATAAATTGATTTAAAAGCTAGATTTTAATTAATTAATTAATTTAGGAAAATTGAGACTTATTATAGATATTTAGAAATATAAAAATTTTTTGGAAGAACTAGGCATTAATAAAATGAAGTTGAAGGATAAGGAGAGAACAATTTTAGAAAAGAATGTATAAACTATGATAAAAAGACAATTACCAGAAAAATGCAAAGATTAAGGCATGTTTACACTTCCTTGTGTTATTGGCTATAAGGAAATTAAGTGTGTCATACAAGATTTAGGTGTATATTTTAATTTTATGCCATACTCAATTTATAAAGCTTTACATCTAAATTCTTTGCAAGAAACTAATGTGATTATTTAACAAGCTAATCGTTTTTATGTGCGTCCTACTAGTATTATAGATGATGTTTTGGTTCAAGTTAATAGTTTGCATCATAGTGGTGATTTACATCTTGAAAATGGATGGAGATAATATAGAACATTCACTTTTAATTTTATTAGGCAGGTCTTTCATAAAGATAACTAAAATAAAAATTAATGTGGATGATGTACTTTTTTGTTGAGTTTGATGGTGAGATAATGAATTTAATATTTTTGAAGTAATGAAGTACCCTAATAATTTTCACTTTGTTTGTCATATGAATATTATTGACTTAATTATGTAAGATATTTTTGGGGAAGAAAGTGTTGGTATTGAGTCAGAGTTTGATGCTAAATAGAAGTTAATGAGCAAGTTAATAAAACTTATGAAATTGTAAAATCATTATTTTTTTTTAGAAAAGTTGTAAAATCATTATTATAAGTGCTAACATAGTTAAATTTTTAAAATGCTGAAATTCCTTCAACTGAAAAGAAAATATTGCATTTTGTTTTACAAGCTCCAAAACTAGAATTGAAAACCTTACATGATCACCTAAAATATATATATTTAGGTGAGGAAGAGTCACTACCTATGATCTTCTTAAAATATTGACTAAAGAGCAAAAAGAAAGGCTAATAGCACTCTAAAGGAGTAGAAAACTACACTTTGTTAGACCTGAGCTAATATAAAAGGCATAATTCTAGTGATGTACATGTATAAGATTCTTTTAAAAGAAAATGGTAAGCCAATAAAAGATCCATAAAGGAGACAATCCAATAATGAAAGAGTGATAATAAAATAGAATATAAAGCTTTTGGATGAAGTTATAATCTAGCTAACTACAATGAGGTGACAATAGTAAGAAATCAAAATGATAAGTTAGCTCAATGAGGTGCAAAACAGATGAAAAATGTGCATAGGTTTTAGGAAGCTTAATTTGGCTATTAGAAAGGATCATTTCCCATTACACTTTTATATATCAGATGTTAGAAAGAATTGTTGATAAATTATGTTTTTTGCTTTTAAAATGGTTTTTTAGGTTAGTGACATATAGTAATTTCTTAAGAAGATCAGGAAAAGAATACTTTTATATGCCCTTTTGGAATGTACGCCTATATGTAAATACCCATCGATTTTTATAATGCTTATGGTATATTTCTAAGGTGTATGATGAGTATGGTTTCTGAGTACATTGAGAATTGCACTGAATTATTTATGGGTGATTTCATTATTTATGGATATTCATTTGATGATTACTTAAATCATTTATCTAAGGCTCTTAAAGGACGTATTGAGACAAATATAGAGTTGAACTATGAAAAATGACATTTTCTGATTGATTAAGGCATTGTTTTAGGACATGATTTCCCCTATACGCATTGAAGTTAATAAAGCAAAGATTGATTTAATTTTGAACTTACCTTACCCTACAAATCGTAGGGAAGTTTGATGTTTTTTTAAACATGTTGGATTTTACTATAGGTTTATTAAAGAGTTTTTCAAGATTGCTATACCAATTTCAAAGTTGTTGCAAAAACAAGTTCCATTTGAATTTGGAAAAAATGTCAAGAAGCTTTTTACACGCTCAATGCATTATTAAAAAATGTTGTCAAGGAATTTGCACCTATTATTTAGTCACCAAATTAGAGTCTACCATTCAAGATCATGTGTGATGCCTAAAATTATACAATGGGAGTTGTTTTAGGCCAAAGGATTAAGAAACAAATCCATGTCATCTCTTATGCCTAACAGACATTGGATGGTACATAAGGTAATTACTCTACAATTTAAAATGGGCTTTTATCAATTGTTTTTGAATTAGATAAATTTATGTATTATTTTCATGGATTTAAAGTTATTGTATGCTTTGACCATGTGGTATCAAAATGCCTTTTAAAAAAGGATTCCAAACTGAGGTTGATACGATGGATTTTACTGCTTTAAAATTTTAATTTACCAATAAGAGATTGAAAAGTATCAGAAAATATAGCGTCAGACCATGTGAGTATATTAGTAATGTTGGCCCTAAGTCTCATTTCTTATGACAAGGTGTCAAAATTAGGGGACTTTTGAAATATATATATATATATATAACTAACATCAAGATAGAAAAAAATTTAAATTTCTTGATGAGAGTAAAAATAAATAAACAAACAAATAAATAAATAAAAGAAGAAGTGCATGAGAATCACGGTCGTGCATTCAAAATGCACGAGCGTGATAGCCGAGAGTCGCAGTTGTGCTTGTGCACGATCGCGAGCCTCGAACAAAAATGGCATTTGCACAATCGTGCTTGTGCACGATCGTGCAATTCGATGAATAATGTAACTTTTGCACACCCAATTCTAATCTTCATAACTTTCAATCGCAAAGTCTAAAAATTGTAAACCTTATGTCATTAGAAAGCTAAAAGAAAGAGCTACAATTTTATGAAGACAATTTTGTCTAATCATGCCTAGATCATCACAGTTTATTCATTAAAGATGCAGAGCACATTTTTATCTCCTTTTTCTCTCATTTGTCAATATACATTCTTACAAAAACAAAAGACCCGGAACCAACAAACATATTTCATACATTTAAGACTCCCAATAAAACAATTGCTTCATAAAAATCTATTCAAAAGTCTTCAAAATCTATCAATTTCATTCCCAACTAAAACAAAAATATAGCAATTTAACATAAGACGAATTTGGACATGAACAGATGAATATTTCTTCTAACTCTTACTATCATTCATTTCTTAAATAAAATAGAGTATGTACATTGCTCCAATTACAAACAAAATCTACATCAGTAGCATTATACAAATACAACATGGATGCTCATGCCTAATATGCTTATAAAGCTACCAAAAATGATCCAAACTAACGTTGATACAAATGAAATATTTCTTAGAGATTTGTCGAAGTTTTGCAAGGTTCAATGTTGATCTGCTATTTCTATACCTAAGGAGTGGAGAGATAATAGGGTGAGCTGAAAAGTTCAGTGGCTAATACGTTTATAGCCATCGGTGATAAGTCACACAGACACACACAACCAAGCATATTTATATACGCCAATCTAGTTCATACTTAATTTAAATTACAGTCACATAATCCATGAGCATATATTTTACAATCATCGAAGAAAGCATTCAATTATAAATCATGCTCAGCAAATCACAATAAAGTACACAATAATATGGCTCGAGAGAATGCCATAAAACAGAATGGCCAAACCAAAGTTTACACCATGAACGAAATGAGTCTATTTTTTTGGAGTTCATATGCCACAAGCAGGTAGCCAGGAGCAGGCTATAGTTCAACGTGCATATGACAAACCAAATGGTATCTCTCTTGCCCATACAATCAAATTTCCAATGCTTATATATTTCACATCATATTCATATTTTCTTGCTTCTTGAAGTTTTTTTTGTTTTTCATCAATACAAAATGCAGTGTCTTTCAAAGTAAACTTAATATCAAATTCACATATCATTTTTCCTACATTCACAATGATTCAAGATAAATAATTTAGCATACATACAAGTAAATATTTTAACTCATCGTCACAATAACTATAAACATACTACCCACTTATTCACTTGTAACTATAAGATCAAGCTTGTCTTTCCTCTTGTTCTTGCCTTCGACTTTTTTGGTTCCCTTCAAAAAAACATATTTTCATTCAAACATCATATACAAATAGAACTTCCAAAAAGCCTATTATCCAAAAATGATATTAGACTTAATCTACTCTTAGTTTATCTAACTAGAAGAACTAAGATCTAGTTAAAAGTTTATAAAAATCTAAGAACATATATATCTTGTTCCTTTTCTTTCCCTCTTCATTTTCAACTCATAAAAACCTAGTTTCTCTACTTTCTTCTTCTATCAAAACAAGAAAATAGATAAAGGGTTACCTAAAACTCAGTTAAACCTTCTTCTTTCACTTCTTATCTCCTTTATCTTTCTTTCCTTCTTCTTCTTTTCTGGTTCGGTTTCTGATTCTCTTCTTCAACTTCTTTCTACATTTTTCTGCTCTCTTTCTTTCTTATTTTACATGACTCTCTCTTTTTCCCTAACCTCTCAGACACATCTCTCCCTTTTCTCTTGTTGTTACACAACTCTTTTCCTCTTTCTCTAGTTTCTTCTAGGTTCTTCTCTTCTTTCTTTCTTAACCTCATGAACACGTCTCTTTCTTTCTTCACTTACACACCATTCATTTGTTCTTCTCATATTAATCTAAAACAAACTCTAATCTTCCAAACTTACCCTTCCATATTTTCTAACTCCTTAACCTAATTTTAACCTTCCATTTAATCCATACTACCATATGTAATTAAAAATATTCATAAATAAACTCCATAAATTTCTAATTTAAGAATTCTGATTTTTACTAATGACTAAACACCAACAATTTCTCATTTAATAATTCTAACTTCCAAGAAAAATTCAGAGTCCAACAGGTAAAGGATGAATATATATTACCTATTTCTAAAACTTTTCTTAGTAAGCAATTGTTCTAAATAAAGGGTATGGTTCCTTGTTATGCCTACCTTATTAATTATATAGTTACTAAAACTTTACCTAACTACATTAGTAAGTTTAGGAAGGAAAAGACAAGGAATAAGGCAAAATATTATGTTTGTGATGAATTGCATTTGTGGAAGTTTTGTTTTGATCAAGTTATTTTACACTGTGTGTTAAAGAGTGAATATTGTTTTATCTTAGCTTTTAGACACAATTATGAATGTGGAGGTCACTTTGGTCCTAAATGAACTGCTAGAAAGATTTTACATCGTGGTTTATATTGGGAACTTTTGTTTAGATATTTTTACTTATTTTTATAAAAGTTGTGAAAGATGCTAAAAGTTGGGTACATTGCCTCATAGAAATCAACTGCTTCAATACATCATTCTTGTAGTTGAAATTTTTAATGTCTAAGGCTTTGATTTTATAAGTCCTTTTCCTTTATCTTGTGGTTTCTCTAACATACTTTTGATATTTGATTATATTTTGAAGTGGATAAAAGTAAAAACCATTAAAATTATTGAATTTGCAACTATTTTAGGTTTTATAAAGTCTAAAATTTTTAATACATTCAAAGTTCACGAGTTATTATCAGTGGTTAAAGAAGTCAGTTTTGTAGCAAAGCAATGGTAACTTTGTTTAAAAGTGTGGATTACAACATCGAGTATCCAACATATATCATCCACAAATAAATGGATAAGTAGAAATACTTCTAAAAAGATGGTGAAGTCCATTTTTAAAAAGATGGTGAATTTAAGAAGAAAGGATTAGAGATTATATCTAGACAACATTTTTTAGGTTTACCGTGTACTCTATAAAACACCGATATAAATGTCTCCTTATCGATTGATTTTTGGTAAATCTTTCCATTTAACTATAAAGATCAAACATAAAGCTTATTAGACAATATAACATTGTAACATTTATTTAAACAAAGCTAGAGAGCAAAGAAATTACAATTGTAAGAATCAAAGGAACTAAAGTTAAAAACTTAATAATTTATAAGAGAAAGCCAAAATGTTCTATGATAATATGATATTGAGGTAGAATTTTAAGTTTGGAAAGAAGCTATTATTATATAATTCTCGATTAAAGCACCTGTTAAGTATGTTAAGTTCTAATTCCTTTTTATTATAATTAATGTATTTTCTTATGTTGTAGTAAAAATAAAGAGTTCAAAGACTAGAAAATCTTTAAGCTGAATGGACACAGAATGAACCATTTCATATTAAGTTCGATGGATATTGATTTAGCATTTCCTTGATAATTAGAAGATTGAGAAGAAAAAGCTCTATCAAGCATAATGATGTTAAACAATTGTGCTCTTCAAGAGGAAACCCAAACATGATAATTTTTATTTGTTTTTTTTAGTTATTTAATGTTCTTAATTGCTTGACTTTATATAGTTATTTTGTTGGTTTAAGTGAAAGTTTTAGTCTTGTAGCCAGACTATTAAACTTTATGAGGCAAGATCACACCTTATACAACTCAAGTTGATATTAGACCTTAAGTTCCAAAGTGCTAAATTTTATAAGGAAAGATCATTCCTTATGTAACTTAGGTTTAGATAATAGATCTTAAGTTCTAGATAACTAAATTTCATAAGGTGACATCACACCTTATGCAACTTAATGGTGGACCTTAAAATGGTGGCAACTCAAGTTGATACCAAACCTTAAGTTCCAAACTGCTAAATATTTTAAGAAAAGATCCTGGCTTATGCAAACTAAGCTTAAATAATAGATCATAATTTTTAGACTACTAAATTTTGTAAGGCAACATCACACCTTATGCAACTTAAGTTTCTACTATTAAAGCCCTTAAGTTCTAAAATGTTAAGATGAATAAGGTGAGATCACACCTTATAGATATTGGTAGACTAGTTTTTAAGGAGTTAATGGTGAATATTTTAAAATAAATAATAAAATAATAACAATTTGTATAATTTATTTATTAGAATTTTTAATATTTCATTTTAATTAAAACAACAAAATCAAAAACCTTAAAACTTAGTTCTCTTATTTACAGAGAATCCAAGCAATAATCTACCTTAGTTCTCAAGTTTCCAACATCATTTACTTAGCCATTGCTTCCCTACCAATTTACTCTTCTCTAGTTCATTTCTAAAATCTTCTTCAATTTTTTTCACTAATGCTTTTCCTCTAACCTTCTCTTCCTTGGTCCCTTCTTTAATTTTGCTTTACTTAGATGTCATTCATCTAGTCATCATTCACCTAGTCATTGCTTTACTATTCACCACCATCATAGCAATTGAGAGAATGAAAAGCATTATGGTGGCAATGAAAAATGCTAAGTTGGCAGCAAATCAAGTTGATAAAAGCCTTCTAAAGACTATATTGACCACTAATACTAATTGGAAGCGTTCTTGGATAACTACGGATAAATCGATTCTGCCACAGTTTAATTGTAACCTTCTCGTACATCTTACCTTCAATTCTAAAGAGGAAAAAATAAGGTATATTACTTTTAAAACTTGGCAATTAATTCAGGTAAGTATGTACATTACCTTTATTTATAGGAGTTAAATATTCAAGAAAATTTTGATGCTTTGATTGATAACGAGAGTTAGAGAAAATTTATGCAAATTAGATGTCCAGTGTTTATTGAATTGATTAGGAAGTTTTATACTTATTTTAAATTTGATAAACTTGAAAATTTCACTTTAAGTAGTTCTAATATTGTGCAATATAGATTAATGGGTAAATAATTTCAACAAAGTATCACTAAATTGAGTTTAGGCTTAAGGTTTATAACTAATGGATATCCCAATTCTATCCAGTATAAGGAATCATTTGTGGACTATGGTGATTTTGATCCTTTAAATGTTTGGAAATCAATTTCCTTTGACATGCTTGTGCGTCATCCTATTCAATCTAACAGAAGTTTCTTAAAGAACTTGAATAGGTTTATTTGTTGCATTTTCTTGCTTTCAATTATTCAGGGAGGAAAGTTACAACTGTACATATATTAAAGTTGAATTATTCTTAGTTTGTTGCACCTTACATAAGGTTCATATTAATTTAGGTGTTTGTTTAACTCTATAATTTAACATTATTTTATCATCTAACAAGAATTTATGTCTTGGTTCTTTAATTACTTACTTGGCTATTAATCTTAACTTGCTTGATAATATTGGTAACACTGATATGCATGTAGCTTATAAGATAGAACTTTTGGACGCTACTTATTTGAGTAGGATGAAGTTGATCAAGAAAAAGAAAAGGCAATTTTGTTTTACTTCACGTGATTTCCCTACAGAAGGTTCATCAACATAGTAACATGAGGATTTGGATGTTCAGTAACCTTTATTTCTTCTAACATCATCATAACATGAGCATAATCTTCAGCTAGAGAGGTTAGAACACAAAATTTCTAAAATACTGAGGAATTTGGATGCTTTGCTCTGATTTATGTGGGTGACACTTCCATGTACACCTACACTATGGTGCATTCAATTTCATATGCTCACCATTGAGGAATATTCTAATATGTCATTTATTTTATGTTAATTAATATTATTGAATGTGAGCATCTTATGTATACATTGGACAACATATAATGTAGGTGTGGGGAAGAGTTAGTGTATTTACTAAGTTAGAATAGGTCTTTTTCTGAAATTTGTAATTTATGCTTAAACTATTGAATACTATGATTCATATATTTTATTATTTCTTATAACATCCTTAATTTTTCTTATTTTTGTTTATAAATAATCATTTAGGAGATACATTTTTTGTTTAAGTTTTAATGTATAAGAGATATAAGCAAGAACAGTGTTTTTTATAAATCATTTAAAGCATCTCATTGTTTTTATTGAATAAAAATGTGCAAGACTTAATATAATTGAATGCCTGTGTGAGCTTTTGAGCTTAAGAGCAATTAATTATAGTTGTTCTTATGCATGTTTCTTTGTTATGAGTTATCAAACATAGCTTGTTTTTGTTATAACTTTCTTTTGTATACATTTTGAGACCACATTTCTAGTGAATTTATGTGAGGAGATGATTGACGAAATTAGGTAGAACCATTTTTGACATACAAAAGCCTACATTAATTTTAAACCCTAAAGAACTAATTTAAGACTTGACCTTTCTTTTCTTATATATTAGCCTTGTTACAAGCTACTTTTACCCTTCTTTCGTTGATTTCTTTAATAATTTTGAGCCCTTTAAATTGAAAGAATTGTATAAAACTTATTAAGATTTAACCATTTCCATGAAAAGTAAATAAGTTGATTCAAGCTATAGTGTTTTTATTTTTCGATCTTTATAGAATAGGGAGAAGTATAACAAAAATATCTCCTCTTTGTCGTTTTTTGTTCTAAAAAAGAAGAAAAATAAATGAAAAATGATGTTGTGACTAAATTATGTAAATTGAATCGAGTGAATTCTAAACTGATTTGAGTTAAAATTTATGTGGAAAAGTTTATGGTTCCTTTGATTTGTTAAAATTTCCTTTTTTGGCTATACCTTTACCTAAGCAATATTACAACCCTTATTAAGACCATTTGCTTTATGTATTAAATTCACATTTGTTAATGGTAAAGATATGATTTGTAAGCAAGCTTATGAAAATAACTTGTTAGGATTTGATTTTGAGAGTTTAATGAATCCTAAATATTTTGATTTTATATAGTGAAATTTGTGAGAGAAAGTTAACTCTAGTTTTATTTTATTTTGACGGAATTAATGAGATGTTACATTTTCATTCTAAAAATGTATACTATAAGTGTTTGTTCTCTTGATTTCTATTTTATCGTAATCCTGATTAACATGAAAGAGAATAAGAGGATACTAAGAAGATGATTGATATATTGAATTGAGGACAAGCATAAGTTCAATGCAGAAAATTTTGATAAGATCTTATTAAACCATATTAATTAGAGTTATCTCTTTTATTTTTGGGTTGATTTTGATTCTTAATTAATAAATTTGATATTTATTTTATT
>JANZXR010022129.1:0-15250 GCA_027575705.1 Erythroxylum echinodendron
GTGGAGAAAGTGGTGGAGAAGGTGGGTGAGATGAAAAGACAATCTTCAATGTTGAGAGAGAGGTGGCTGCTGGAGAGGATAAGATGAAGAGGTGAATATGGCAGCCATAAAAATCCTAAAACATGTGTAATTAAACCTAAACCTAATGGGTTCTGAATAGGCTCCAAAACATTTCCACATATGGACTTTCCATATTTGGACAGCCTACTTTCAACATGATTTTGAACATAAATTTGGAGTTGCTCCTTTAGACGCTTTGCTCGGGACCTTGTGATCGAACCGACAAAACTTTCCATATTGGGAAAACCTTTCATGTTGGCACTTAAATAATATTGTTTTCGTGAACAACCTCAATATGATTTCTCATGGCATCTCTTTGCGCTTTATCTCCATTTTCCAAATTTGGTGAAGTTTCCTTATTTGGAACCCAAAAACTTTCTATATTTGGAATTAGTTCTAAGTCACCTAGATTGCTTCTTGTAGCATCTTGAACACCATTTGTATCATTTCCCCTCCCCTCAAAATGATTCATCCTCGAATCTTCACCTTCATCAAAATCGAAAGGAGACAGGTCAGACACATTAAAGGTACTAGATACAACATCCTCACCAAGAAGATCAACTTTGTATGCATTTTCATTGATCTTAGCAATGATTTGAAATGGTCCATCACCACAAGCATCCAATTTAGATTTTCATTTATAAGGAAACCTTTCCTTGCGCATGTGCAACCATATCCAATCTCCTAGTTCAAAGGTTACCATGCGCTTTCGTTTGTTCACTTGGGTAGCAACTTGTTGATTTCTCTTCTTAATCCTTTCTTGTGCTTTATTGTGAATGGCCTTAACAATTTCAGCCTTCTTAAGCCCATCTAAGTTAGAAATCTCACTTAAAGGAATAGGCACAAGATCCAAAAGGGTTAGTGGCTTAAAACCATACGCAATCTTAAAAGGAGAAATACCAGTAGAAGAATGCACACTTTCATTATAAGCAAACTCAACAAATGGCAAAAGTTCTTCCCAAGTCTTTATGTTCCTTCTAATTAAAGCACGCAACAAGGTACCAAGAGTCTTGTTCATTACTTCGGTTTGTCCATCAGTTTAAGGGTATGATGAAGTAGAAAATAAGAACTTAGTCCCAAGTTTAGACCAAAGTACAAGCCAAAAATGACTAAAAAACTTAACATCTTGGTCAGATACAATAGTCCTAGGAATACCATGCAAACATACTACCTCGCGGGAAAACAAATCGGTAATGTGAGATGCATCATCAGTTTTATGACATGGAACAAAGTGAGCCGTTTTAGAAAAATTATCCACTACAAAAAAAATTGAGTCTCGTCCTTTCTTAGTCCTCGACCACCCCAAAACAAAATCTATAGAAAAATATCAACCTAATGATGAGTTGGAATAGGTAATGACATGTATAACCCATGTGGTTGAACTCTAGACTTAGCTTGCCTACAATATATGCAATGTGAACAGATTTTCTCAATGTCTTTGCATATATTTAGCCAAAAGAAATGCTCATGCAACATACTCAATGCTTTGACTATACCAAAATTCCCTATGAGCGCCCCACTATGTGCTTCACAAATAACCAATTCTCGAATTGAACTATTAGGCACGCATAACTTCCCTTTCTTAAATAGAAATCCCTCATGCCTATAAAAATCATGGAATGCAGCATGTTCAAAACCAACATACACATTTGAAAAATCAACATCATGCGCATACATTTCTTTCATGTGCTCAAATCCCAACAACTTAGAAGAAAGAGTTGAAATCAAAGAATAACTTCTAGAGATCGCATCAGCTACAACATTCTCTTTCCCTTGCTTGTATTGTATCACATATGGGAAGGATTCAATAAATTCCACTCATTTCGGGTGTCACTTATTCAACTTGCTTTGCCCCTTCAAATGGCGCAATGATTCATGGTCAGTGTAAATTACAAATTCTTTAGGCAGTAGATAATGTTGCCATGTCTTTAATGCCCTCACCAATGCATATAGCTCCTTGTCATAAGTTTGAGTAGTTGAGTTGTGCTCCATTTAGCTTCTCGCTAAAATAAGCCATTGGTCTTTTTTCCTGCATCAAAACAACGCCTATACTAATCCCAGAAGCATCACATTCGATTTCAAAAGTTAAATCAAAATTATGCAACCTCAACAATGGTGCATTACTCAACTTATCCTTTAATAATGCAAATGCATGCTCTTGCTCTTTACCCCAAGTAGACCCCTTATCTTTTTCATAATTTCAGTCAATGGGGCAACAATTGTACTAAAATCTTTGACAAATCTCTTATAGAAACTTGCCAAACCATGAAAACTCCTTACTTTACTAACATTCTTAGGTTTTAGCCATTCATGTATAGCCTTTACCTTTTCACTATGCACTTCAATTCCTTTTGCGCTCACCACATATCCCAAGAAAATGATGCGATCAGTTGAAAATGTACATTTCTTCATGTTAGCATATAATTGAAATTTGCTCAACATATCAAACACACATTTTAACTGAATGACATGTTTTTTAATAGATTTGCTATACACTAGAATGTCATCAAAATAAACAACTACAAAATTGCCAACAAATTCTCGTAAAACATGGTTCATTAAACGCATAAAAGTACTTGGTGCATTACTTAAGCTAAATGGCATTACCAACCACTCATACAAGTCATGTTTAGTTTTAAAGGTAGTTTTCCATTCATCACCTGGTTTCATTCTAATTTGGTGATACCCGCTCTTCAAATTAATTTTAGAAAAGATGCATGTACCATTTATTGTTATTTTGTTGATGGCTCTGCAATCCATAGACATACACCAACTTCCATCCTTCTTTGGTACCAACAAAACGGGTACTGCACATGGGCTTAAGCTCTCTCTTATGTGTCCTTTCTCCAAAAGTTCTTCCGCTTGCTTTTGTAATTTTTTAGTCTCCTCAGGATTGCTTCGATAGGCTAGTCTATTTAGTACGGAAGCCCCAGGAACGAGATCAATTTGATGTTCAATTCCTCGCAAAGGTGGTAAACCTTGAGGTAGATCACTGGGAAAGACATCGCTACATACTTGAAAAACATCAATCACAACACTAGGCAAAGTAGGGTCAAGATCGTTAGTTGAAAAATAAGCCTCTTTATACAAAAGTACAAACATTGGCATGTTTGTCATCAAAGCTGTCTTAACATCCCTCACTTTTGCATAGAAGTTCACTTTTCTCTCTTCTTTTCTCTCGTTGGCTGAATTATCTTCATTCTTTTTCTCTTTTCATTTGCCTTCTATTTTTCTCTCACTCTCTTTTTGTGCAAATTCATCATAGGATTTTTCAAATTGCATTTGGTTTTCAAAATTTTGTTTTGGTGTCAAAGGTAAAAGTGTATAACTTTTGCCCTCTTTCTCCACTACACACCTATTCAAATACCCATCATGCATTACTCTCCTAGCCCATTGCCATGGTCTACCCAACAACATATGACTAGCTTGCATTGGAACCACATCACATATAACTTCATCACCATATTTCCCAATTGTAAATGGCACCCTCACTTGTCTTTGGACCCTCACTTCCCCACTATTATTAAGCCATTGTAATTTATAAGGTCTAGGGTGTTTAGTGGTTTCTGGTCCCAATTTATCAACAAATAATGTACTAGCCACATTCACATAACTACCCCATCAACAATCAAACTACACACTTTCCCACTAACTAAGCATCTAGTATGAAAGATATTTTCTTGTTGTAGTCTCACCCTCTCTTGGTCTTCTTTATATTGTGCACTCAAAGCACGCCTAGTAACCATCAATCTACCCTCCATAGGTAACTCCCCATCACTACAATGCTCCAAGGGAGGCATCTCATCATCGACATCACTCTCATCATCGGTTTCAACCTCACCACCACGCATCACCATTACTCTTTTGTTTGGGCATTACGATGCTATATGACCGAATCCCAAACGTCTAAAACATTTGATATCTCTATTCCTATTAGTTTGGGAAGTAGAAATACCCTTGTAACGCGCATCGTGGAAGGATTGATGATGATTTGATGGATTTTTCGATGAGTGTTCTATTTTGGTGTGTTTTCAACCTTGAGGAATTAAGAAGGATGAAAATTTCAAATTCAACAAACAAGAGAAATAAGGATATGCAAGGTTTGATTTCTACGACAGCTCTTGGAAAGTTGTTCCAAACAATCCCGATGATCAAAATAAAACCCAGAGAAACGAACAATCGACACGCCACAATTGGGGAAGCAATTGATAAGTGAAAGGTGGTTCGAAAGGTAACAAGAACAAGAGAATAATGTTTCTCCCCATTGAAGCTGACGACTTTTCAACAATTATAATCTAAAAAGTTCTGAAAATTTTGACCTAAAAACACATATTTATACCTAGGTTAAATAATAAAAAGTTGGGCTAAAATATATGGAAGCCCAAAGAAACAAAGTCCAAAAACTAAATAAATAGGTATGATGTGTCGCACCACTACTGGATCCATATGCTTTTGAGCTTAAGTGATGAAGCAGTAAAATAGCTCAAATCTTCTTATCTTTAAGATCCAAGTGTATCAAGTGATTTGAGTTAAATGGATTAGTTTGGGCTCAATTTCATTAAACTCTCCTCCAATAGGCTTGGAGCTCGCCATCCTCTCAAGATAAAAGCCCAGTTATGTATAAAGAGTCTCTTTAAATCTCTTGGTCCTAGCTTTGGTCATGGGCCCTTCTGGCACGGCTAGCTCTCTACCTGGTCCTGCACGATGGTCCATGGTCCAGCTCACATTACTTTGTTTTTGTTGTTGAATGGTTCATTTGACTTGGTTTTGTCATCTCTTTTGAATTAGGCACCCATGTTATAATTCCTCCAATTCGACCTTCATGTCGAATTTTGAGTCGAATATGTGTTGGCTTGCCTCGCAGTTCCCTTTCGCTTCAATTGCTTCTCTATTTTCATGGCCATGTGTACCATGTCTTCTATCTCCACGTAGTGTTGAAGCTCTACCACATTGGCAATATCCCTGTTGAGTCCATTGAGCAACCTTGCTATGGTGGCTTCCCTATCTTCCTCCACATTTGCCCTTATCATTGCTATCTCCATCTCTTTGTAGTAGTCCTCCACACTCTTTGATCCTTGAACAAAGCTTTGCAATTTTTGGTCCAATTCCCTATAATAATGGCTAGGAACAAAACGTCTTCTCATGATTGCTTAGAAATGATGGAATTTTCATTTTGATACTTCCTAGGTTTCTGTCAAGATCATTTTGGCCCCTCCTTGCTCCTCCATAGTTTCTGCCTTCATTATCATGGTGGCTTGATCATCAAACTCTTCGTTATATTCATCGTCAATTAAAGGTGTTGGTTATCTTCTCGAACTTGGAACATTTCAGGCAGCCTCCTTTTCAATTCTTTCATTCATGTCCCTTATAATAATTTGCATTCTTTGGAACTCCTGTTGCATAGCTTTTAGAATGAAAGCTTGGTCTTGTTTCTCAACCCCACTTTCTTGAGAATCCATGTTCATCTAAAATTTCAACAAAGATAACAACAAAAATAATCCTCACAAACACTCCCTCACGTGTTTACGCTCGAAGCACGCACTTGAATTACCAATAAGTGTATGATGATTTTTTTTATTTAGGCAGCAATGAATCAATATTACAGCCTTTTAATGTAATAGATGCAAATGGGCAGATTCAATAAAAGAATGTTAGAAACTTGAAATTCCCAACTGGAACCTCAAATTATCACTCAAAAACACTCTAAATAATGTAAGTATGGATTTTGCCAACAACCAAACTCGATTGAAAAGAATCAGTTACGAACAACCCCAAAATACACTAATTGTACTCAAACTGTTCTGAAATTTAAAACACCCTAACAACAGCTATAACCACGTTTTCCCTTGAACTTTTAATGTATTTCAGTATATTTGAAGCCAACAAAAATCGAAGCAACAGTTGTTCAGCTCAATTGCATGTTTTGGATATGTAAGATCTTTTCTTTTAAACAGAAATTAACATAGATGCAAGGAAATGCCAAATTGCGTTTTTAAGGCTCAACTGGGTATGAACAACAATAACTTCAATAGAACAACAATAAATTGACACGAAACAGAAATAAAGGATACATAATTACTTGATTGGAACCAAGGCTCTGATACCAAATGATGCGGAATCCCAAGACCCTTAATCGACCCTTAGAAGTTGTTACCAATCAAATCAGCCAAGACCCTTAATCGACCCTTAGAAGTTGTTACCAATCAAATCAGAATTAATTTCTCAACAAAACAATTAGATTAGGATTTGTTCTTACACCCAAGAACACTTATGAAAAGAACTCAAGTTAATTTTCATAAATCCCCTAGAACCCTAATCAATTAAGCACTCAAGAACACAAGAAATAGGAATTAAAATTGATAACAAAAGATAAACTCAATTGCAATCAATAAGAACACCTTGTGCATAAACATAAAAGAAAGCAAAAATTCTCTCTATTCAATTCTGAAATTTTCAAATTCTAACTTCTCCCGAATTACATCAGAAAACAGCCTTTTATAGGCATTACAATGCAAGAAAAAACATTAAAAATTGAAATGAATGTCTTCAAGGTAGTGGAGAACGTGGCTGATGTATATAAAGTGGTGGAGAAGGCGGGTGAGATGAAAAGACAATCCTCAATGTTGAGAGAGAGGTGGCTGCTGGAGAGAATAAGATGGAGAGGTGAATATGACAGCCACAAAAACCCTAAAACATACGTAATTAAACCTAAACCTAATGGGTTTTGAATGGGCATAAGTAAAAAATAACAAGGGGCCCTCGTATTCTAGTTTAAAAAGCTAAATGGAGCCCATAAACCAAGTCTGAAATAGAAGTGACTAAAACCAATGTGGCCCATTTCACTTATTCTAACCCAAAGGAGACAAATAAAAACAGCCCATAATAAACAAACCCAAATTTGACCCAAAACGGGCCCAAAAACACAAATACTCCAAACTAGTCTTTTAGCCCAATTATGTAGGCAAACTTAGGCTCCAAAACATTTCCATATATGGACTTTCCATATTTGGACAGCCCACTTTCAACATATTTTTGCACATAAATCCTTCAGAAGCTTTACCTGGGACCTTGTGACCAGACTGACAAAACTTTCCATATTGGGAAAACCTTCCATGTTGGCACTTGAATAATCTTGTTTTTCGTGAACAGCCTTAATATGATTTCCCATGGAATCTCTTTGTGCTTTATCTCCATTTTCCAAATTTGGTGAAATCTCCTTATTTGGAACCCGAAAACTTTCCATATTTGGAATCAGTTCTAAGTACCTAGATTGCTTCTTGTAGCATCTTGAGTGCCATTTGTATCACTATGAACTAGGGATAATTTAGATACTAATATAATTACACATGATAGGAATCTCAGTAGTATGATCATATCATAATTTCCTTTAGCTGTCATATATCATGGACTTCATTAATTTGCTTCTAAATCAATATCAATTCATAAATAATGAACACCAAATTAATGAAATATGCTTTTCTTTATTATTTAAAATAAAGTCTATACATAACTTTGTACAAAACGCACTAAAGGTGATTGCCTTTATGGTACTACTCTAGCAAATCTCTCACTTGACCTAAAATCAATCACATTGGTATCTAATACCATCGACAAGTACATGAGAATCAAAGCTATTCTATGACATTGTCTTCATCAACAAATCGGCAATATTCCGTACATCACCTCGACCAATGATTTCCCTGATTAGATCATATCTGCAGAGTATGTGCTTGGACCATTAATGAGACCTTGGTTCTTTCGTTTGCGCAATAGCCCCATCGTTGTCACAATACAATTGTATAGGCCCATCACTACTAGGAACCACACCAAGTTCAGTAATGAACTTCTTAATCCAAACTGCTTCTTTTGCTGCTTCTGAAACTGCAATGTACTCTGCCTCGGTTATTGAATCGACAGTCGTCTCTTATTTGAAACTCTTCCAACTAACCTCCCAGCCATTCATTGTGAATATATAACCTGATTGAGATTTGGAATCATCTTTATCATTGACAACTGGCCTCTATATGCCAGCTCACTTTTAGATTTCCATCTGGATTTTGTGAGAAACCAAACTTTTTGATTATCTCATCAAAGCGAATATTCCAACTCTTGGATGCTTGTTTCAATGCATAGATGAATTTCTGAAGCTTGCATACGTTTTCACCATTATAGGATATGAAGCCCTCTAGTTGTGTCATATACACATCCTCGACTAGATTTCCATTTAGGAAAGCTGTTTTCACATCTATTTGCCATATCTCATAATCATAATGAACGACAATGGCTAACAATATCCAAATGGATTTAACCATTGCTACTGGGTTGAAGGTCTCATTGTAGTCTATTCCTTGTCTTTGAAGGAAACATTTGGCCACAAGCCTTGCTTTATAGGTAATAACATTACCATCCATGTCGGTTTTTTTTTAAAACCCATTTACACCCTATGGGTTTTATTCCTTAGAGTGTCTCAACCAAAGTCTATACTTGGTTTTCATACATGAAATCCATTTCTACTTTCATAGAGCTAAGCCATTTCTCAGACCCTGAACTCTTCAGAATCTCTTCATAGATAGTAGGGTCATTATCTCCTATGAGCAATATGCCATTCTATTCAATCACGAGAAATCTATATCTCTCGGGAATAGAGCATATCTTATGTGACCTACGAACTTCATATGTTGAAGAAGGTTGAACTGTTACTTCATCTATATGAGTCACGGTCTCAGGTTCAGGTAGTTGATCCACTCTATTCGAGCATCTTAAACAATTTCTCTAAAAAGATAATATGCTTTGAAATAAGCACTTTTTGTTCCTTAGCAAGGTAAAATTAATATCCTATTGTTTCTTTAGGATTTCCTATAAACAAACACTTGTCAGACTTCGCATGAAGCTTATTTGACTATACTTGCTTCACACCAGTCAGACAGACCCAAACTTTCAAATGAGAAAGAAAGGATTTTTTGTTAACATCTCATATGGAGTAACATCAAGTTTAGCCAATAAACAGCTGTATCAAACGCATACCCCAAAAGTATTTTGGTAATTTTCAAAGCCCATCATCGATTGTACCATGTCTAGCAAGGTTCAGTTTCTCCTTTCGACCACACTATTGTGTTGTGGTGTGTAAAGTGGAGTCTATTGAGAAAAAAATTCCATTATCTCTCAGATAATCTAAAAATTCTTAGTCTAAGTATTTTCCATCTTGATTGAATAGTAATGTCTACCTTTCCCAAGTTGATTTTTTTCCTTCATTTCTAAATTGTTTGAACTTTTCAAATGCATCAGATTTGTATCTCATCAGATACAAATACCCATATTGAGAATAGTCATCAATAAAGGAAATGAAGTAAACAAAACCACTTCTAGCATGGATGAATGCATCTGAATGTATTAGGTTTAACACTCCAGTCGCTCATTCACCCTTTTCCTTAAAGGGTTAGTCATCTTGCCTAATAAACAAGATTCACACATGTCATATGATTCATAATCAAATGACCCTAAACTAGCACTCTTGTAAAGCTTAACTATGCGTCTCTCATTTATATGGCCAAGGCGACAATGCCAAAAGTAAGTTGATTTCAAATTATCTCGTTTATTTCTTTTCGTGTCATTGAAATTCATAATTATATGCAACATATTAATATATAAATTCCATTGCATAATGTACCAATGCCATAAAGCATTCCTGATGGAGAACCATGGCATGTGAAAGAAAAGAAGAGAAGCATACATGGTGTGATCCGCCTCAAGGAAACTCAGGATATGACTTGCATGGATATGAGCTTGCAAAAGGAGGCTAAGGAGCTGAAATTGGATTAGATTTGAAGTTTGAATGTGCAAGGCAAGGGGCTGAATTCCCATATTAAAGGCCCAACATTCATGTCAAATGTTCCTAAAGATCCATTACAAGATTTTAGAGGCCCAATGACAAGAGCTAGGGTCAAAGCAATGAAGCAAGCATTAAATTGTTTGATCCAAGAACTTCAAGAGATAGAGCCTTGAGTCAGATTTCATCTCATAAAGATCCAAGAGGCATTGTCTTACTCTTTGAAGCCCAATATGAAGTGTCCAAAGGCCCATATGGAGTCCAATTGGGAGAACTCACTTAAAATACCATGTGAAAACTATGTGCCACTTAAAAATAAGGAGAAGGACGTGATCTATAAGGTCCAATATGTTCAAATCATGTTTTAATTAGTTTCCTTTTTTGTTTTCCTTGAAAGAAGGTCATCTATTCAACACCTTTCTAAGTTTATTTTGTTTCCTTTTAGGGATTGACTTGTTTCCTTTTATTTAGTTTCTTCTTTAGGACATTAAATTAGGAAGTTTTCCTATAAATAGTCACCCTCTATGTACTTTGGACGGGGATTTTTCATTTAGAAATACTACTGAACATTATTAAGAGCATTCTTGCTTTCTTTGTATTCTTTGAGAATACTTGACTTATTGAAGGAGTAGTCTTCCTTTGTGGCATCCCAAGGTTAGAGTTCTAAGAGACAAGTTCTCTTAGGGTTCTTTTCATTGACTAACATTCTTCTAACAACCCCTTTTCTCTTTGCATTCTATTTTTATCTTTTCAATTTTGTTTCTTATGCTTCCGTGTGTGTTTGATTCTAGTCGTTTTTGGGCATATTTACATCTTGTTGAAGGTTCTCAAGGACAAGTTCCTATTGGGTCTCCCATCAATTAAACTAATATAACAACCATTATTATTGAAATTCAAATGGAAACCAGCTTTTAAATAAGAAACAGACAATATGTTCTTCGTTAAAATAGGTAAAAATAACAATCATCCAATTTAATTATAGTCCCACTGGGGAGTGTCAAAAAATAAGTGCCTACGGCTAATGTAACAACTCTTGCTCCATTGCCCACGCACAGGCCTAGTTCTCCCTTCATGAGCTGTCTATTGTCCCTGAGGCCCTGCATATCATTTCATACGTGTGAGCCATAATCAGTATCTAATACCCGTATGCTATGATTAAAAACAATATTAACCTCAATAACAAACATACCTGAAGAAGTTGGGGCATCTGATGCCTACTTCTTTTCAAGGACTCCAGATAGACTTTACAGTTTTGCTTCCAGTGGCTAGTCTTGCCACAATGGAAGCAAGTTCCTTTCGGCGCAGTCTCTTTGAGTTTCTTTTTGGCTGCACTTTCTTTTGGTTTCTTGGACCTTTTTTTCTTTCGGTTTTTTTTTCTTGAAATAGAAGAAGAAGAGTCCACTACTAGCACTGGCTTGCTATCCTTCTTGATAGCTTGATATGCTATTTTGAGTAGATTGATCAGCTCAAGGATTGTCGTGGAGATTTGGTTTATTCGATAGTTCAACACAAACTGTGAATAACTATCAGACAATCCAACCAGAATTAAGTTCACTTAATTCTGTAGTCCATAACAAAACACAAGGTGGCCAACCTCTCAATATAACCATTAATCTTCAGTGCGTACTGCACTGCAGATGTCTCTGAAGTCATCTTAGTTGTGAAGAGCAGCCTCAAGGTCTCAAATGTTTCTGACCGAGCTTGCTCATCAAAAAGCTCTCTAAGATGAAATGATGTTATTAGCATCCATAGACTCATGTTGCTTCTGCAGCTCTGGTGACATAAAGACTAGCATAATGTAGGTAGCTAAGTCACTATCTTTAAGATGCTTACGATATACTCTCTAATCCTCATCAGAAGCATCAGCAACAGGGGGATCAAGAAGTAAAATGTCTAGGACATAGCTTAGCTCCTTATATATGAGACAATTCACAGATTTCTCAGCCAATCAAGAAAATTGGGTCTAGTAAATTTATTAGAATTCATAAGTGAGCGCAAATTCACACTGGAAGACATCTTCAATCAACCTAAATTTGAAGAGAGAAAGAGTGTTAGAATATAAATACATGCATGATCATAAGGACTTGCATATCATGCATATAACTCCGACTAGTTTCACAGAATCCATAGCCCTTACTATAAATCCAAGAACAATTATGACAGTGTCTTAGTGGGCCGATATTTGATATTACTAAGAATGACCTTGAGTTTATCCAATAAGCCACCTTAGCTCAATCGATAGGTATCGATCATATCAATAGCATCATAGCTGCAACATTGTCTAGTGCCATCAACTTGTGATGTATGCACACATTGGGTTATCAAATTGTGCCTCTATCTATGTTGACCTTAAGTTTACTCAACAAATTAATGCTCCTAGTGAAAACTGACCCATTAATCCAAAAATCTTATTTCTATGATTCGAACATATCCGCATAGGGCTTGGGTTTACCCAACAACCCAACTCTAAAACAATTTTGGTTCTCCCAATATTAATGGAAGGTGTTAGTATTCATATTATGTGTGAGGGATTTCATATTCTGGTCTCATCTAAGTCAGGATTATAGTCACAATGACTATATGGTATGATTTAGGATGTTTCATCAATCACATTGAATCTATATCCATAACCATCCATCATTCCTCCTAGCCAACCCTAGCATGCATTCTTTAATGCAACCATATCACAAGGTTTTCTTGTATAGTTGTAACGTGTTATGCATTTAAAGATTTGACGTTCGATTTTAACTCTTGAACCGAATTGCTTTCTAATGTTGGCATCGGCTAATTTCTCAATCCGTATGTTCTCAATTCCAATTCAAAATGTCAATATACCAAGTGCAATAACCTCTACTTTGATGTACCAATTAAACACTCTAATTGTATCATGCTTGCCATATTTAGTCATACTAGACATGAAATACTGGAAATAGATTCATACAATATTAATCTCTTAGATTTTGAAATAATTTGAGAACATCAAACTATCACCCTAAGTATCTCTAGATAATCTCCACTTCATTAAGACTACTTTGGCACTTGTCACATAACTTATGACGGCCAAAACAATCAAGACAATGGAATATACCAATGAGACGCTAATATGACATATTTGACATCCGAAAATTTTTTGAAACCCTATTTCAAGTCAATCAATTTGGCATGCATACAACATCAAAGTAACATATTTTTGATCACATAAAAAATGATCTGAGGCATTGAAACCAAAAAACACACAATCACCACTTCAAACATACCAGGACCAACAATTTTCTCAAAAATGTCAAACTCTATCTTTTGCTTGAAAATCATTGAAACAATTTCAATAAATGCTGAGAAAATTACAGAGGCTATAGCACGTTCCCAAAATATTTCATGAATTTGTTTAGAATTTATTTCCAAGAAAAAATAAACCAACCTCAGTAACCAAGCCAATCCAAAATCGGTATTCCTCAACACAGACATTCCCAATAGCACACAAGAAATTCTCAAATAAACATTCAATCACCTAGAAAACATTTTTCCAACTACATAGAAATTTATAAACATCTTCTTAGAAAGAGAGTGGCGAAAGAAAATCCCAAAAAAATTTTATAGAATTTATTCTCAAATTAGTAAGCATGCTTTTTAATGTAATGTCATAGGCACAGCAACTAGAATAGTAGGGAATTAATTAGCAAAAACATATCAAATCACATGATAAATTTTTTTCTTCCACAGACATGTTCAGCAACATCTCATGAGCAAATTGAGGCAAGAAAATTTCAAAAACAATACTGATTTTGAATTCAACACAATCAGAATACACAAACGTCACAACCAGTTGGCAGCATCACAAATGTTATGGCTTCTCCTTTATACGGGTCACAAGTGGCTCTGGTATTACTGTAGGAAAATCCCGGTGCATACATCATATACAGGTGGTGTAAAAAACAAAAAAATATTTCACGACTTTCTCAAAATCCAGGATCTATATGCCTATATAAGGAAATACCATTAAACCTAGCTAAAAATTCCCAATTCACATACATATTCATAACACATATATATATTTAAGAACTTATGGAATTTACACAAATCAATCATTAATATAATAACCATGTACCTTGTGTGTAGTCTCCTTTATTCTTCGATCTTCTACTTGTCGAGTTGTCGCAAACCACACTGACCAAAACAGACCGTCTCCAATGGTATTCATGCAAAGATAAGAGAAACCAACCGAATCAAACTCTTTGATTTGGAAATGGCTATAACGAAGAAAAGAGTGCTAGCTCTCCTCTTTGTTCTCTGAAGAGCAAAACTGTGAAAGCAAACGAAGAGGAAGAAGATGAGAATGATGATGAGAAATTAGGTGAGAATTTCGAAGATTGCTTACTTAATTATTTTCAAGATTATCATCTTACTTGCCTTTTTATTTTTGTCTTCTATTGTTTTTGTCTTTTATCATTTAAGGACTATAAATGCATAACTTTAAAGAAGCCTCTCATATTCCACGTTGCACATCTTATATATATATATTGATGGAGAACCATGGGCATGTGAAAGACAAGAAGAGCAGCATACATGGTGTGATCTGCCTCAAGGAAGACTAGGATATTACTTGCATGGACATGAGTTTGCAAAGGAAGCTTAGGAGATGAAATTGGATCAGATTTAAAGTTTGAATGTGCAAGGCAAGGGGTTGAATGAAATTCCCATATCAAAGGCCCAACATTCAGGTCTAATGTTCCTAAAGATCCATTACAAGATGTTGGAGGCCCAATGACAAGAGCTAGGGCCAAAGCAATGAAGCAAGCATTGAATTGTTTGATCCAAGACCTTCAAGAGATAGAGTCCATGTTGTTGAGTCAGATTTCATCTCATAAAGTTCCAAAAGGCATTGTCTTACTCCTTGAAGCCCAACATGAAGTGTCCAAAGGCCCATATGGAGTCTAATTGGGAGAAATCACTTAAAATACCATGTGACAACCATGTTCCAATAAAAAATAAGGAGAAGGATGTAATCTATAAGGTCCAATATGTTCAAATCATGTTTTAATTAGTTTCCATTTTGTTTTCCTTGAAAGAAGGTCGACTAGTTAAAACCTTTCTAAGTTTATTTTGTTTCCTTTTAGGGATTGATTTGTTTCCTTTTTTTTAGTTTCTTTTTTAGGACATTAAGTTAGGAAGTTTTTCCTATAAATAGGCACTCTTTATCCGTTGGCCCTTGAATTTTTTTCTTGATGAATAAGCATGATTTAAATTAATTATGAGGTCTTTATGGATTTATTTTGTGGAGTTAATTATGATGTTAATGTTAGTAAGATTTTATGACATAGGTTAATTGAATTAAAGTGTTAAGGTAGTAAGATTGCATGAAGGGCA
>JANZXR010022210.1:0-15241 GCA_027575705.1 Erythroxylum echinodendron
GCCATGTGGAGTTTGTAGAAATTGCACGTAGCGCTCCCTTATCTTAGGATATGTATCGGAATGACCTACGGGCGTCTTGGTGCGTACCCTAGGGTAATGGGGTGTTACAGAGAAAGTAGAAGGGGAGAAGGGGATAAGCCACCCATTCCTATGTGTGAGCATTGTGGTAAATTCCATAAGGGGGAGTGCCATAGATTGACTAGAGCTTGTTTCAGCAGTGGGGAAAAAGGGCACATGGCTAGGGAGTGCCCGCAGTATGTAAGACAAGAGAGGCTTAGATGCAAACTTCAAAAAGGGCTGATACTGTAGGATACAAGAATGCAACTGAAGTGGGAAGTTCTGAGACAGCTAAGACAGTGAACCCTCCAAGAAGACCAAGTGGGGAAGCAACAGCTAGAGTGTTTGCAATGAAAATGGAGGACGCAGAGACAGCTCCAGAGGTTGTGACTAGTATGGTTACATTATTTGATGATAATATTGTTGTTTAGATTGACCCGGGTTCTACCCATTCATTTATTTCATCAAGTAGAACTGCACATGGTAGAGAACTGAGTCCATTGGATACTCCTTTCATGGTTAGTACTTCAATCGTCCATTATATTATTATTAGTCAAGTCTATAGAGATTATGAAGTACGTATTGGTGGGGAACACTTAGTGGTGAATCTAACGCCATTGAAGATGGGAGAATTAGATGTGATACTGGGCATGGATACATTAAAAAAGTATAACACCCATCTGGATTGCAACCTGAAGATAGTGGAGTTCGAATTGGATGAAGGTAGAATAGTAGTGTTTATAGGGGAGAAGAAAGCAATCCCAACTAGAATTGTTTCAGCTCTGATAGCAGAGAAGATGATAAGGAAAGGGTGTGAAGCATTTCTAGCCTATGTGGTAAACACGAAGGCAGATAGAGGAAAATTAGAAGATATTCCTGTGGTCAGGGAATTCCCAGATGTCTTTCCTGAGGAATTACCATGACTACTACACCCAAGGGAAATTGAGTTTCCCATTAAGCTTCTTCCAGGTACTGCACCAATATTGATTCCGCGTTATAGAATGGATCGATAGAATTGAAGGAACTTAAAGAGCAGTTAGAAGAATTATTAGAGAAAGGGTATATTAGACCTAGCTGTTCACCTTGAGGAGCTCCGATTATTTTTATGAAGAAGAAAGATGGATCGTTTAGAATGTGTGTGGGCTACAAGAAGCTCAATCATGTCATTATCAAGAATAGATATCCACTTCCACACATAGATGATTTATTTGACCAATTACAAGGGGAAAAAGTTTTCTCTAAGATAGATTTGAGATCAGGTTATCACTAGCTGAGGATAAAGGAGTCTGATGTGTCTAAGACTGCTTTTAAAACATGGTATGGGCACTTTGAGTTTTTAGTTATGCCCTTTGGATTAACGAATGCCCCTGCAACCTTTATGGACTTAATGAATAAAGTCTTTAAGACTTTCTTAAACCGATTTGTCATAGTCTTCATAGATGACATATTGGTTTATTCCAAGAGTGAGAAGGAGCATGAGGAACATTTGATGATTGCCTTGGAGATACTGAGGATGGAAGAGTGGTATGTCAAATTCGATAAATGTGAATTTTGGATAAAGAAAGTGGCATTTCTTGGACATGTGATTTCGGAGTAAGAGTATATGTGGTTCCGAGGAAGATAGAAGTAGTTGTGAAGTAGGAAGCACCTAAAAGTGTAGCAGAAGTGAGGAGTTTCTTGGGTTTAGCAGGGTATTACAAAAGGCTTGTAGAGGGCTTTTCTATGATAGCAACTCCACTTTTCAAACTGGCAAGGAAGAAACAGAAGTTTATGTGGACAGAGGAGTATCAGAAGAGCTTTGAGGAACTAAAGAATAGGCTCATAATTGTACCAAGTTTGACTTTTCCTTCCAGTAGTGATGGGTTTATAGTATACAGTGATGCCTCAAGGAAGGGATTAAAGTGTACGTTGATGCAAGGAGATAAAATAATTTCCTATACTTCTAGGAAATTGAAACCTTATGAGATGAATTGTCCTACGCATGACTTGGAGTTATCTACTATAATCTTTGCATTGAAAATATGGGGACACTATTTATATGGAGTCACCACCAGGGTGTTTGCGGACTACAAGAGCCTTAGTATCTGATGAGCCAGAAAGAGTTGAATTTGAGACAGAGAAGATGGTTAGAGCTACTAAAAATCATGACTTGATGATAGAATATCATCCAGGGAAAGCTAATGTAGTGGCAGATGCACTGAGTAGGAAATCAACTATGGCACATGTGAAGATGGTATATCTTCCTTTGTTGGAGGAGTTAGCCAGACTTAAGGTGACACTGAGATAAGCTGAATCTAGTTATGAAAAGATTAAGGAACTGCAGAAGCAAGATGAGCATTTGAGCAAGCTTAGAAAAGAGATTAAAAATGATAAACCTTCTGAAATAGAGATAAGAGAATATGGATTGATGGTGGTAGGTAACAGACTATGTATTCCTGATATGCAAGAGCTGAAAGACAAGATTCTTGATAAGGAACACAATGCACCTTATGCAATGCACCCAAGAAGTACGAGAATGTATAGAGATTTAAAGGAATACTTTTGGTGTAAAGGAATGAAGAAAGACATTGGAGAGTATGTTAAAAGATGCTTAGTGTGTCAGCGAGTTAAAGCAAAACATCAAGCTCCTATTGGTAAGCTTAAACCTTTTTTCTATTTCTGAATGGAAGTGGGAGAAGATTTCGATGGATTTCTTAATGGGATTGCCAAGAGCTAGCAGGAAGCATAATGCAATATGGGTGATTGTTGATAGGCTAACTAAGTCAGCACATTTCTTGCCAATTAAACAGATAGATTCTTTGAATGCTTTGGCCAAGAAATATATAGATAAGATAATTAAGCTTTATGGGATTTCGAGTTTTATAATCTCAGATAGAGATCCCAGGTTCACCTCCAGATTTTGGGAAAGTTTACAGGAGACCTTAGGAACTAAGTTGCACTTTAGTATAGCTTTCCATCCACAAACTAGTGGACAATCGAAGAGAACAATCCAGACTTTAGAGGCAATGTTAAGAGCTTGTGTTATAGATTTCAAAGGCTCATGGGATGATCATCTGCCTTTAATTGAATTCGCCTATAATAATTCCTATCACTTGGAAATCCAAATTATATCTTTGTATGGTAGGAGGTGTAGAACTCCTATTTGTGAGGATGAGGAAGGTGAAAGAAGATTTTTAAGGCCTAAATTAGTGCAAGTCACAGTTCATAAGATTAAATTGTTGAAAGAGAGACTTAAAGCAGCTCAAGATAGGGTGAAAAATTATACGGATGCATATAGAAGGGAGATGGAATTTGAAGTTGGAGACAAAGTGTTTCTTAGAGCTTCTCCATAGAAAGGGGTTTTGAGGTTTAGTAAGAAGGGCAAGCTTAGTCCAAGATACATAGGCCCTTATGAGATCATTGAGAAGATTGGGCCTTTAGCCTATAAGTTAGCCTTGCCACAAGAATTGTCTAAGATTCACAATGTTTTCCATGTCTCGATGTTAAGGAAATACTAATCAGATCCTTCACACATAGTCCAACCTTCAGAGGTTCAATTAAGAGAGGATTTGACATATGAGGAGCAATCAGTGGAGATCTTAGATTCGAAGGAAAAGATTTTGAGAAACAAGGTTGTGAAGCTGGTTAAAGTCTTATGGAAGAACCATTCGACGGAAGAGGCAATATATGAACCTTTGGAAGCAATGAAGGAGAAGTATCCACATCTCTTCGTGGACTTAGATAAGAATTTCGGGGAAGAAATTCTTTTTGGGGCGAGAATTGTTGGACCTCAAAAATTTTATTTTATTTTATTTATTTGATTATTTATTCATTGATTTATTCTATTTAATTTCTTAGAATTTAGTCATTTTAGCAAGTATGAATAGAAATTAAGGTTATTAAATGGCGACGTTAGAATTAGTTAGTGCATTAGACATAAGGGATAAAAGGGGTAAAATAGGAATGACAAGTTAAATGAAGGGCAAAATGGGGAGACCAAGACAAAATATGGTTTGACTAAATAGAAAGAAGAAGAAAATCATGAAAGAAGAGAGGAGAAGAGAAGAAAAAAATGTGAAAGCTAGGGAAGAAGAAAGAAAACGTGGAAAGAAGAAGGAGAAAGAGGATTTGGCTAAGCTAAGGTAATCTTCTTCATCATTTCTTCTTGTTTGGGTATAAAAAAAAGAAGTAGAGAAATGGGTTGGGGTTTGAAGAAAGAAGAGAAGAAGAGAACTCATGTGATTTTTCATGGATTTCTAAACTAGGTTTTGTTTTCTAACCTAGATAAGCTATGGGTAAGTTAAGTCTAGGCTAGATTTTATTATTTTGATTTTTAAAGCTCTATGAATTTCTCTTTGTATATTAGATTGAATGGAAAATTGTGTTTGTTATAAGAAACCCTCTCTGAGTGCAAGAGGAAAGACAATCTTGAGCTTGGATTTTCAAGCAATTAGGTGGGTAATATATTCATAACTATTGTGTGATTGGGCAAATTCTTGCCTATGTATGTGTATGTTGATTTTGCTTGCACTGAATTTCTTGAGATTGAAATCTTTGTGAATGTTTGAAAATGCATGATGAATTATGATTATGTTATGCCTTGAAAAAGGTTATGATATTTATATAAAAGGAAAGAAGAAAGAAGTAAAAAAAGCATGAGATTATGGATTTGTGGTTGACTATATTGAGCATAAAATTTGTTTGTGATTGGGTAGGAGAGGAACCCGCTTC
Organism: Erythroxylum echinodendron; assembly: GCA_027575705.1. Taxonomy (NCBI): domain Eukaryota; kingdom Viridiplantae; phylum Streptophyta; class Magnoliopsida; order Malpighiales; family Erythroxylaceae; genus Erythroxylum; species Erythroxylum echinodendron. The sequence goes on from JANZXR010022210.1 coordinate 4,768, forward strand.
GTTAGTCACGTGCAGGTTGACCTATAACCTTCTCCCGGCTGCCCACTTGAGGCCACAAGAACCTGAAAAATCGGAATTGTTTTGTTCAAGGTGAAAACTTCAGTTTCTCCATTTCATTCCACATAACTCTTGAGCCATTTGTTTGTGCATTGCATCTTTGAATTGTCAAGTATGATGCATTTGAGTGTTATGTTTAATGGCTAAAGTCTATGTTATGTGTTATGAGTTTTAAGCTAAATTAATAAATGATTGAATTGCTAGAATAGATTGACAATGCTTGAATTGATAGCTATACATGTACATATGCTTGAATTGTGGCTGATTGCCGATGGCTATAAATGTATTAGCCACTGAGCCTTGTAGCTCAACCCATCCTTTTTCCCTCCTCAGGTGCAGAACGAGTTTGCAATCCTTGCAAGGCATCGGGAACTCCAAGATAGTTAGAGACATTTGTACTAAGTTAGTTAACATTTTGGATAGCTTTATAGGCATATCGAACATAAGCATTTATTTGTATTTTATATTAATTATTGATGTAATTGTTGATATGTAACTAAGGCTATGTATAAATTTCGTTTGATTTAGTTGAGAGATTTGAGAAAAGTTTCTTTTATATGTTCATGCTATCTTTGAATAAATTGCTATGGTTTTTGTGGGAAATGTATGTGTATGTGTTTGTATACTTAGTGATAGATGTTGGATGTTTCGGGTCTATTTCAAAGTTTTCGCTGCAGCGAAGCTAGACTTTGGCCATGGCGAACTTTTCTTGAGAGACTTTCTGCCTGATCTTCTACAGTTTCGTCACGGCAAACTTTTCTAGATAGGTCTTCCGCTTAACCTTCAGTGTTTACCGTAGCGAACTTTTCCAGAGATGTATTCCACTTGACCATCGAATGTCTCGCTACGGCGAAGTCAATAGTTGGCCGCAGCAAACTTTTTTTGAGGGGTCTATGTACCCAATACCCTCTTTAAGTAGCTTTGTAATAAGTTTCGAGACCCGGGCGCCAACATTTTTTGGTATCAGAGAGTGAGTTAGACTCCAAAAACGAGGTCTAACACTAGTCCCTGGAAATGATAATAAAAACTTGATTAAATTATTTTACCACAAGTACATAGTGATGTTATAACTAACACTGGTGTGTATGAGTCAATCCTATAAGGACTAGAATCACTAGTACTAATTGTGTATTCTATCAAATTATTTTAACGAAGATGTGATCAAATTTAAAATTAGAACAAAACTTAAAATAAATCAACACAATTGATTAGCTAGAATGTTGATTAAACATAGAAACAATCAATAAAGATAATGTTTCTCGAATTTCAAATCCTCCCAACAACTTCTTATGTAATTAAGAATTCATATATGAATTTAATCTAGAGTTTATTAGGCTATAAAAATTACTCAATTATGCTAATATCTTTCTCAACACTGTTAACAACTAATCCTAGTTATATTAGTTGAATTTTCTTTCTAATTAAAATCTACAGAATTGCATTAATCAATGTATGAATTTTACTATTAGTTTTGAGCCTAATCTAAAAGATTTATGTTAACCTATCTCTAGGTTTGCATCCAACTCTTTTCAATTATGATATATCCATTCAAAAAAAAGATTTCTCTATCTTAGTTATATGAAATCAAATATGAATTAACATACTTGCAAGATTAATTCAAGAATAATTAATAATAACTAAAACTTAATGAAACTAAACAATAAATTAAATTAAATTAAATTTACTTCAAGTTCCATTTTGGGGTTCATCTTATTCAGGTAGTATAAAAATTTAGTTACTAATCATATTAAACATAAACATCAAAACTAAAGGAAAAATAGAAAACTAAAAGAAACATTAAGGAATCCCCTTTAATCTTCATAAAATCTACTTTAGATTGATGGACCAAATAAGCCTCCTTACACTACTATAGATAAGCTTATTGGAGACGAAACCAAACGTCGTTAAATATTAAAGCATCGTCCTAAATATTAATTTTTGATGAAAAATAATTGTTACACTAATGGTCGTTGAATCCTAGTAGCAAAACAATATCCATGACGTTTTCTTAAAATTGTTGCAAAAAGGTCAAATGAGTGCATGAACAATTTATTGTAATGTGCAAAAGGTCGTTAGACGATTCCGATTCATAACACTTATAACATACCTATCCCATGACACACATACAAGGAAGACCATTTTCTTTTTCATTTTGTTATATGCTAGTCATGGCACTTGTCACATAAAGAACCATGCTATACGTATTCTACTTAAGCTACTAATTGTCACTAAATAATTAGTCCATTTGTCTCTCAATCTCTAAGCCATTTGTTATTCAATCTCCAACTCATTTGTCACCCAATTATCTAAGTCATTTTCACTCAATCGTAATTCCATTGATAGCATGTCGCAATGCTAGTCAAAATAAAATAACCAAACTACTACTATAGCAGTGATGAGTCTAAGTTGATCTCATAGAGAGTGTGTAAAAAGTTGTTAAATGAAATTAATCGGTGTTTAGGTTTAGGGGATTTGGATTTTTGAAATGGAAAAATAAAAATAAAATGAAACTGGACTAATAAAAAACTTAAAGAAAACATGTAAAAATTTATAAAACTGGCGAATTCAGTAAGGACCCATTTCTTTGGTTCAATGTCGACCTACACCCTAATTAAGCATATTTCATTGATTTGTTGTTTTCTATTCTCTCCTAGAAACTATTAATCATAGGTTAATAAGTAACTCAAGTTTTCCCTTAGGTTTTGTTTAATCAAGATACGATCATTAATTAAACCTAGCCACCGAATAACCTAGGATACAATCTCCATATTTAATTAAGCAGTAGCATTATGAATTAGGAAAAGCGATTAATCAAGGTAACAATCACATACGATGCGTCATTTAACTTAGGTCATGTTATCCCTAATGATTACGAATCATTAGTCGCTACACGTGAATTTAAATATAAAAATTACATATCATATCGAAATTCTAACATTGGGTTTGCAAATAAACGATTCAATGAACGCATTAAAATCATCTTTTCACAATCCCAATTCAATAAATACAAGATAACATAACTAATTGCTAATGAGAGAAAGAAACAACAAAAACAAAGAAATACACTTATCCCAGGTCATGGGTGTCGATGTCACCTTCAAACTGGGGTCAGGATGTCTAACCCTCTATGACTCTCCGTCGAAAAAATGATTCAGCCTCCACTAATATCCTTACTGAAGATCCCCTTAGTCTTTCTTCCCTATTATGTCGCAAGCCTCCTATTCTCTTCTTTTATTCATTGATTTGACGAATAAATGATTTGGGCCATGCCTCCTATTCACTCTTCTTTTACAGCCAACACTATCTTCTCTCCCCTTTGTTTCTGCTACCTCTAATGTTTGCGTGATGAGACGAATTAATATTACTGAACCACCCTACTGTTCACACCACTTAAAAACCCCCTCTGTGTATTTTGAGCAAAAAACTGTCTATGTCTGCGTGAGTTTTCTTTGTTTATGCACAACGTCTGTGTGAAAAAGAGATATGGGCTACATTTTTCACATAGATGTTGGACATCTTGAAGCTGCGCATTTTTGCACTAAGCGTCTTGTCATTTTTGTTGGCTTCTTATTGTGCATTTTCTTCATGCTTCACTGTCGTTTTTCTTTTGGTCTTTCTCTTGGCTGCTTCTTTGTATTCTTCTCTTAGACTAAATTTTCCAAATTTTCTTCTTGTCCAATAAACGTTATTTTGAAGAGTTTTTATTGTCTTCTTCTTGCTCTAATTCTCTTCTTCTTACACCATGAAGATAAGTGAAAATTAATCTTTAGAAAACTGCCCAAATGTAGTGCTTCCAACTCACTTTAATTTCTTTACTTCCAAATTGTACCTAAAATCATATATGAATTAAAGTGAGTATTTTAAGCATTTTCATATCTTTAATCGTTAAGTGTAAATTATTAACTGTATCAACAATTAAACATATATCAATTTCCACCACGGGTAGCTTTTGGCCGTCCTCAAGCAAAGCATCAAATTTAAGCTGAAAGACCTAAAAACATTGACTCATTTCCCATATGTTCCAAGAATATATAATCATAAGCAAAGATGACTGACTTTAAAAAATCATAGCAAGATGCCAACATTCCAAGATTTTACTCAGTATCAATCAACATTCAATATCTTTAAAAACTGAGCAATCTAATGGTAGACTCAGAAAATGTGTTTAACTAAAATATATCCATAGGTGCACTCAACACCATTCATGATAATGACAATCCATAACTTTGAATATCATTTCATTTCTCCACCACTAAAATTCACATGCAAAATCATGAATCAAAGGACTTTCAAGGTTATAACGTGGGTAAAGGTAAGGTGAGATGTATTTGGGTAAAGTAGCATGAAAGTCATCAAAGCTAGTGAAACAAAGAAACACTCATAAAAAACTGGGTACTGTCAACTATGCCAAATGTAACATTTATATTTCACAACCTCATTCAGCTCTCACACACAAACCATATAAAGTATATACCAATCCGAAGGAATCACTCATACAATTTATGCCAACAATACATTGAAATGATAAGAGTGAACCTTCCAAGCCAACATCTACCTCATATTCAATATACTCAAATAATACATTCATTAGAACTCTAGGATGATGCATTAAACATGAATAATTTTCCAAACTAATATGCACTTCCTCCTTTATAAAATTTATTTAAACAAAATTTTTTTCATTTTTTTCATTTTCTTTCTTTCTTTCTTTTTCATTTTCTTTTCTTTACTTATGCCTTTCTCCTTTCTCCTTTCTCCTTTCTTTTTTAACATCAAAAGAAACTAAATTAACATGGAAACTTTAATGATAAGACATAACAAAACATCCTAACATTAACTAACCCACACATATGTACACCCCCACACTTACACTTTTGTACATCCACAAACTCATCAATCACAAATCTTCCACTAGCTTTATAGTTTGGGTAGGACATTTGGTTAAGTATAAAACATGAACTAGGATTGATATAAAAAGAAAGGTATAAAGCTCAAAGGGGCTTATCAAAAAGGAAAATCATATAATAGGTAGGCTATTTCGCTAATGTAGTTCAGAAAAGCAAAGAATGGCTAATCATATCCATTTTAATGCATATGATAAAAATGTGGTATCGAGTAGAAATTCAAGGCAAAATGAAGATGTACATGTCATGAAGGTCACACATTATCAAAAGACAATGAGACTGATATGAATAATAAGGCTCAAAATCTCACCGGCTTTGTCTACCACTAGTCACTACTTTTCTAAAGATAATGCAAATAGATCAATTACAAGAGTAAAAAATACATGCTAAAGTTGCCATGAAATTCTCTAGTCAACTCATTCTCTAATCATGACTATATAGTCCTGAAAACAACAAAAATGAAAAATTGTTTCTTTGTTTTATTATTTCTCTAATTTTGATTGAAAACTTAAAACAAGCAAGAAAGAAGCTAACATAGAAACAAATATGCATAAAAAGTAATATGGAAATGTAAAGAAAAGAAATTTACTTCCCAAAAAGCACTTTTGTTTAGGGTCACTGACTCGACTCTATGTTTCCTCCTCACATGACAAAATTGTGATCTTCAGGTGTCACATGTGGCTCCTCCATGTGAGGTTCTTTATGATAGGGTCTCAGTTGATAATCGTTCACCTCTAGTATCTTCCATATCTTCAAATTCTTCATCTCTACTGGCTCCTCGCTCTTTCGAAATAATTCGAATGACTCTTCGCCTTTTTCTTCTTTGTTTAATTCTTCCAAGCTGCTAGATATAGGTGAAAGGTTAGTCTCAAATATAATTATGGACTCATTACTTACATATGAGCTAAAAGATATGTCTTTTTCTACCTCGAGCTCCTCCTTAACTTCTTTTACACAAGCAACTCCTTGAGTAATGATCTCAAAGTTCTTAAGCTCCTCATCACTTTGTAAAGTTTCCACAAAAACGTCCATTGGGTACACCTCGGGTTAATACGGATGCTCCTCTTTATTTTAGGATTCCAGATGATTGACATCTCCCCGTTGAGGCAATGAATCTTGCTAGAATTGCAGAGCATCCTGTCGAATTTGCTGTACACCTTGTTGAAATAACTGTTGCATATTCTGTTGGAGTTACTGCATATCTTGTTTAATTTGAAGATTGTTAGCAACCATAATATTAAGCATTTCTTCTAAAATGTACCTGAATCATGTTGGCTCTCCGAATCTTAGCAACTAAACTAAGATTGTCTTTCATCCTGCTATAATTGTGGGACATTCTGTTAGGTCTAATATATACTCTCTTGAAGTTGTTGCATACCCTGCTGAAATTGAAGATTGTTAGCATTAAAGGTCCTGATATGGTAGTCTAAAGATATACCTGAATCGTAACAAGAAACTTCTGGTCTATACGAGAATTGTTGAGCATCCTATAAACTATCATGGAAGTAACTTGTTGATTATCTCATTTATAACTAAAGTTAGGTTGATCAGTCCAACATTGGTTATAGGATTCAGAGGAAGAGTTAAAGAAAAAATTACTTCCATCCATGAATTTTTTTAATAAATCACAAATACGGAACAAAATAAAGAAAGGATCACGAAATAACTAAAAAGAAATTAATTAAGAACAAATATATACAAAACACCAATTAAATTATTAAAAAAACTAAAACATCGCACTCCCCGGCAACGTCTCCCAAATTGACAGCACGTCGTAACTCTAGTCAAAATAAAATAACTACACTACTACTATAGCAGTGGTGAGTCTAGGTCGATCTCATAGAGAGTATGTGTAAAGTTATTGAACGAAATTAATCAGTGTTTAGGTTTAGGGGGGTTTGGATTTTTGAAATAAGAAAATAGAAAAATGAAACTAGACTAATAAAAACAAATTAAAGAAAACATGCAAAAATTGATAAAAGTGGAGAATTCTGTAGGGACTCGGTTCTTTGGTTCAATCTCGACCTACACTTTAATTAAGCATATTTCATTGATTTGTTGTTTTCTAATCTCTCCTAGAAACTATTAATCATGGGTTAATAATTAACCCAAGTTTTAACTTTGGTTTTGTTTAATCAAGATACGATCGTTAATTAAACCTAAACATTAAATAACCTAGGATATGATCTTTAGATTTAATTAGGAAATAGCATTATGAATTAGGAAAATCGATTAATCAAGGAAACAACCACATACGATGTATCATTTAACCTAGGCCATGTTATCCCTAATGATTACTAATCGTTAGTCACTGAACATGAATTTCAATATAATAATTACGGATCACATTGAAATTCTAGCAATGGGATTATAGATAAATGATTCAATGAATGCATTAAAATCATCTTTTCATAATCCAAATTCAATAAACACAAGATAACATAATCAATACCTAATGAGAGAAAGAAACATTAAAAAGAAAGAAATAAACTTATCTCAGATCATCGGTGTCGATGTCACCTCCGAACCAGCGTTGGGATTTATAGCCCTCTATGAGTCTCTCCCGAATAAATGTTTCAGGCCCCCATTAATATCCCTACTGAAGACCCCCTTATTCTTTCTTCACTATTCTATCTCAAGCCTCCTATTCTATTCTCCTATTCATTAAATTGATGAATAAACTCTTTCATTCATGCCTCCTATTCACTCTTCTTCTACCGTAAGCTCTCTCTTCTCTCCCCCTTATTTTTGTCACCTCTATTGTTTGTCTGATGTGATGAATTAATATCAATGGACCACCCTACTGTTCATGCCACTTAAAAACCCCTTTTATGGATTTTAAGCAAAATTCTGCCTATGCCTGCATGAAACACAAACCATATTGGAGCTATGCATTTTGTACTATGTGTCTTGTCATTTTTGTTGACTTCTTACTGTGCGTTTTCTTCATGCTTCACTGTCGTTTTGCTTTTAATCTTTCTCTTGGCTGCTTCTTTGTGTTATTCTTTTGTACTAAATTTTCCAGATTTTCTTCTAGTCCAACAAATGTTATTTTGAAGAGCTTTTATTATGTTCTTCTTCCTCTAATTCTCTTCTTCTTACACCATAAAGATAAGTGAGAATTAATCTTTAGAAAATGAGCCAAATGTAGCGCTTTCGACTCACTTCAATTTCTTTACTTCCAAATTATATCTAAAATCATATATGAATTAAAGTGAGTATCTTAACCATTTTTGTATCGTTAATTGCTAAATGTAAATGATTAATTGTATCAAAAATTAAAAATATATTAGCTACGTGTCACTTATTTCTACTTCCATGTGTCAACTTGTCTTGCCACTTGACATTTTTCATAATCCAAATGTAGATATTAATTTATCAATCTCCCAATTGTATCAATTAATTCCTATTTACTAATTGTTATCCATCAAACCAAAATTTAAGACATAAACAATACACAATAATCATTTTAAATCTTTCATAACCTAAAATATGTCAATTGAGTGCATAAACTATCCTTGCAATGTGTACGAAATCATAATTCATGTCTGTATGCTAATGATATGCATGTGAATGAATTGCATTTCATAAATTCTCAATGATAAAACTCATATGACTCAATAGCCTAAGACTTAAACCCTCAGAAATGTTTTAGAAACCAGCTATTACAAATAGATTTTAATTAATCAACCTAGGATTAGTTAATGATATTCTTGAGAAAGAAATTATCATAATTGAGGAATTTTCATAGTTTGATGAACTCTATATTAAATTGATGTGTGAATTTTTAATTGAATGACAAGTTTTAGGGGGATTTGAAATCTAGGTACCGTTATCTTTATTAATTGTTTATGAGTTTAATCTACATTCTAGTTAATCAATTGTGTTGATTTATTTTAGTTTATTATTTTAATTTTAAATTTAATCAATATCTATTACCATAATTTGTTAGACTAGATAAAAAAAATGATTATTACTAGTAATTCTAGTTATTATCAGGTCGATTCGTACTCACCAATGCTAACTACAATAATACCATACACTTACGATAAAATAATTTGATTAATGGGAAGCCAATACTTTGCAAATAAAATAATGATGAATTTTTGATTATTAAATTCGCAATGGTTTTTTTTATTATCTTTAAATTGTTCCTGTTTATGGCTCCATTTAGACTACATATTAAAAGAGAGTAAAGACTAGCAAAAATTTTGTTTATTATACTAAACTAATCAAAATGGATTACTTTGACCTTATGAAAATTAATATCTTAATGATGTATATATGACATTTGCGTCATTTACTAAATGGGCATCATATTACTAACAATTATGGGCCCTTCGATCCACTCACTAATCTCGTCCAAACCTACCCATCAGGCTTATTACTTAACCCAAATAATATTTTAACCTAATTGATGATTTCTTAATGCATTGTTATTCTATCCAAACGTCAATTAGGGTATTATGTGGTGGGGTGTTGTAGAGGTTAAAGAATTGGATTTATAAAATCTTAGATTTCTTTTTGATTGTATTGATTTTTGTGTTGAAACAATCTATTGAGAAACCATAACTTCCAATCATTTTTCTTATTATATTATTCATACATGATTCAAAACCATGGAATTTCATTTTATTTTATTGAGGAACATTGGTTATCAAACTAATGATATTGTTTATGGCCTCAAACCAAACATCTGCTTTATAAAGAAAGTAGTTCATCTTATAAAATAAAATAAGGAGATACTTAAACATATAAGTAGGTGCTAGTAAAGAATAAGATTATTTAATTGACTCGATAACCCTTAATGCCATTTCTCTAAATCATTGAAATATTTAGTACCTATAGGAAATGGAATAAGAACACATTAGATTTGACAATTACTATCCATAATTTAACAACATCAACAATTTGTCTTAAAGCAACTAATACAACTCAGGAATTTAATATTTTCAATAGCACTAATCATTAAATAATAGTTACTAGTAGTCTTCTAGAATTCTTTAAAATTTCAATAAATCCTACTAGGAATTGATTATATTAGTGCTTTAGACAAAATCATTAAAGTATATCCGATACTAACTCCACAACATCCTTTCATAGTCTACAACAATTATGACCTTTACATACTTCCCTTCTCCCATGCTCCTTTTAAAAAGTTGCCACCACATACATATTTTGACCTTTGGTATATTTTTTACTGAGGTATGGTATTCCTTCCATTTACTTATTATATTCCCTTTAATGAATGTGGGAGTTACTTATTTCTAATGAATGATGATAGGTTTTATACATATTTGTGGTACAAGATAAATCGATTTCTAGTATAGTTTGTACTTGTAACACCCCATTACCCTAAGGCACGCACCGGGACGCCCGTAGGTCATTCCGATACGAATCCTAAGATAAGGGAACGCTACGTGCGATCACTACAGAACTCCACATGGCATCATATCAATGTGAATAATTAAGCAGTAACTGTAAAACACAATATTTTTAAAACCAAATTCTTC
>JANZXR010022268.1:0-15235 GCA_027575705.1 Erythroxylum echinodendron
TTAACTAGAAGTCTAGAACAAACAAATCAAAGGTTGACATTGTATACATTAATGGGGCGGTTAGTTCACGCGAGAGAATGATAATAGGAATGAGAATGAATATAATTACTATAATTATGATGGTTAGTTAAGAGGAATGAAGATTATCATTGTCATTGATAGTAGTTGGTTTATTAAAAATATTGAGATATAAAAATTTGTTTTACATCAAATTTTAATATATTTTAACTAATTATATTTAATATCTAAAAAGAGAAAATATATTTAATTATAATTAATTAATTATATTCAATTAATTAATTAATTATAATTAATTAATCAGTTATATTTCAATTAATTGATTAATTAGTTAGTTATATTTTAATTAAGTTATTTTAATTAATTATATTGTAATTAATTAATTATATTTAATTAAAAAAGAAGTAAGCCACAAGCGTGATAAAGACTATCACACTCGTGATAGTTACCCTTAAGTCAGGAATGAAACTATTTCCTCTCATATTTCAGGGGTATGGACTAATCCCTGAAAGTCAGATATGAAAACACTGTTCTTATGATCATCATATAAAACCAACCACCTGTTATTCATTCCATACCCATTGATTCATTCCCAAACCCATGAACCAAGCATCCCTTAAGTAAAATATGCAATTTTTTTGGCTAATGTTGATATTGAAAGTTGCTTCTAGTGCATTCATTACGTCAATTAGTATGTCAATTTCGTAGTTAATAATGGTATTGTGTGTTAGATGCCGATTAAAGGTAAATTCCATTTAGTTGTTGAAGTTATTGATTTTATTGTTTCATTAATGTTCTACGCATTCTTGTATAACTACTTGTCTCACATGGCCTGCCAACTCCTATAATGACCTATATACTTCCATTAGTATTGCTTTAATAGTTCCTGATTGCCAACAAGGAACAACTAGAATCTAGGGATAAGAAAACTTTCAAATCATTAGAAAGTGTTTTCATTCTCAAGTTTGATAACATTACAAATTTTGAAATCTTGTTCCAGTTATGACCATTTGGTCTTATGCATTTTATTAAATTCCTACTAATAAATGATAATATGATCTATGATAACTAATGTTTGTTATAGGATTGTCAAAGTCATTTTATGTGATAATGTGTATGTTTAGTATACATACTATGATGTTTAGCCTAGTTTTTGTGTTATTTTCATATAACTTGTATTTGTAAGTGATTGTATATGGTAAATTGTATGTTAAGTTATAAATGAAGGTTTTTAAGCTTACGTTTTTGCACTCTTTTCATATATTTTGATGTACATACATTTTGCATGGTTGTATTCCATTGTTTGGGTAGAATTTGGACCTTATTTATGTTGATTATCAACTTACTTACATGTCGAATTGTTGTAGGTATCAAAGGAGAAACAAAAGAAGAAAATAAGACTAGATAATAACAAGGCACAACTGTGTTGGAATTTTCCAACTTTCCAATTAGTAGTTATAGCTTGCACCACTTCCATCTTAAATCGATTTAAGCACCCAAAGGGGTATAAAACCCCCCCATTTTAAACCCTAGAAAAAGAAGGGTTGTCCATCACACAAAAAGGAGGAAGATAGACACATTATTGGGTGGATTTTTAAGGATAATAAAGTGATTTTAGAAGATCTCAAAGCTATCACATTAAGTACCAACTTTGTTCTTTAACTCATAAGCCTTCTATTGTCTCTTCTCTCATTTTTTCATTTAATTATTGTATGGAGAAGATGTATGGACTTGTTTTGAGGATGTTTTTGACGATTTTAATGGATTTTGAAGTAGATTAGGGTTGTTCTTACCATAACTATGTAAGAAATCACTTTGGTATGGTTTGCTTTAATGTTTATGATGTGTGGACTTTATATGTCTTGCTTACATTGAGAAATGGAGTTAGAAAATCATTTGGATGTACCATGAGACTGTAAGGCCTTAAGAACACTTCACACGTCAAGCTAACATGACATTTAGGGAGAGATCTTGGATGTTTTGATGGTTGTCTAACAGGTTACTTCATATCCACTTAACAGTTAACTAAATTGTGTAGGTTGAGAGATCACATACTTAGCTTTAAAAGTTATTTCAAGCTTAGTTAACTTGAGTATTGAGAGAGAAAGGGCCAATACATTTGAATGTCTAGGACTAAGCATGATTTCATTAACAAAGTGAGGGATTATATGGTATGGAGAGAATGACCCTAACCTTTATAGTTTGATTCTCTAAACCAAAATTATGTTCCTATTTTTGTGCCATTTTGAAGTGTGTTTGCAGGTCTTTAAATTGTGAATTTTTGCAATTTCAATATCTCATTATTTGGTTTACTCAAACAAAATTCAATTTGAATTACAAGGTGACTAACCAACCCTCAAAGGAATGATACCTTTCCATATTATTTTATACGAGTCGTATATTTGCGATATAGTAACTTCAATTAAAAACAAAGGATCTACAAATCTCTTGAAATATATTTTTCTATTTTCCACCTTCATTGGATATATATATGTTTAGTGAAATAGTGTTGAAAATTAGGATTGTAATTGTAAGCGTGGGTGTACTGAAATAAGAATAGCACACTGCAGTTCATGCATCTCTAATTGTTCTTAATAAACATACCCAATTGACTTATAAAGATGGAAGAGATAGGTCAAGTGAGAAATTAGTATACTAAATTACTAATGGGGTATTTTGTCAAACATTTAACATCCAATACATAGCATACCACTCCCACTGAGCAAAAGCCTGAACATACTAGAGGATATTCGAGAACATACTTTATGAAAATGGTATATTAGGACAATCAATCTAACTCATTAAAGGCATCAAACTTATCATAAGCATTCTAAAAGTTCATTTCTTTCCATTTCATTGACAAACATAAAATTCACATGCCATTACAATTTAGAATCCATATAGACATTACACAACATTTTATTTTGAGTTCATTCTTAGTACAAAAAATATGACATGAAATGGAATGCTAATACACAAAAGACTCTAACTAGACTTCTTAGATTCAGTTGATCAGACCTTTGAGCCATTCTCGTCCCCAAGATGTAAGTACTAGAATTCTACTATATCACCTTAGTAGCTAGAAATCCATTGAACCTGAAAAACAATGTTTCAATTTTGATAAGTTTGCGAACTTATTGAGTGAATCATCATTGATGTATTCACTCAAGTTAGATCACAAAAGTAAGTATATCAAAGTTTACCGTACTTCCATAAGCATATTATGTAAGTATCACAACATATCCTCCATTAACTTCAACTGCAATTCACTAATTCGAAATAATTCAATCATTTGATACATGTAGGGATATATATGCAAATGTACATATGTTTCCATTTTCATTTTTGTTTTATTGTGACCAAGTGTTTATCAACCTAATTTACTATCCTGTATCCATTTTGGACACCAGGATCATTTCTGGCCTATATCTATTGTGGATACCAAGTGTATGATATCTGAGCCTGAGGCTTTTTTTATAATCCTAAGCTCAAAGCTCTTTTCTGCACATCGGGCACTCTGGTTACAACTTATTTATTTGATCATGCATTTTAATGTAATGAGATGCATCATTTTATATGATGTTCTTTCATTACCTTTCATTTTAGTGTGATCATGCCATATAACTAACTTCTCGGACCTAAGTCCAACATTTATCAATCAATTGTACACACATTTCATATTAAATATACAATTCATATAGATGCACATATAAATTATTTTACACATTTAAGTTGACTGAAAGTATCACCTTGTGTGTCTATCTTCATATAATACACACATAGTTCACAAATCACTAACTTGTTTAATCATATGAATATATAATTATGCACATGTATATGTGTCATGTTTCAATACATGCTTAATTGATTTTTCGGGTATATACTCTCATATAAATATCTTGACCATTCAAACATTATATCTTGTATGCAACTAGTTTGTAATAAGGTTTATACCTTAAGTAAACTTGATTTTCTCCAAATTTATCAATCATATATCCATCAATCTTTTCTAGCAATATATTATCATAAAATTGTCCAAGTCTCATTCACAATTATCTCATGTTCTTTAATGCTCATTGATTCATGCATAATACACATTACTCATATCCTTAAGATTATGTTTGCATTTATAAGAACATATTTATTCCTTCACCACATCACAATTTCTAGATTTGATTATGTTGACACCAAAACAGTACATTGTTTAAGTTATGACATCAATTAACAACCAAAATTTTTCAAGCTTTTAACCAATTAATTAAGCAACAATCTAGGCTCATTCTAAGCCTTAATCAAGTCTAAATACACCAATTTAGAGTGACTTTTTCTCAACTGGTTCAACTTGTGCACAAGGGTGAAAATAACATTCTAGAACTAGGCCACGATCATGGGGGACCTTTCCATAATCGTGACAGAAGCTTGTGTAATAGGCCACAATCGTGCACTGAGGGCCACGTCGTGCACTGTCTTTCTTCCCTCAATTCTACACAAATTTCACGTACTTAGAAACATCACTACCACTTGAATTTTTTCCAAAATTCAAGTCTTTTAAAGCTACTCCATTTCATGCTAATCTAGCTTTCATATTGATTAAATTTAATCTCATAAAAATCTGCTCATTTGTTTCATTACCATTCACTTTATACCATCATATATGTAGTCTTAACTTTTCCAGATTTGAAAACACTTCAATAACACCTATCTCTAGTATGTATTCATCATCAATTATACTTCAAATCCTAACTTAAATCGTCCATATAATAGCCCATAAAGTATTGTTGTCATGCATCCGAAAATAGAACAGAAGGTACTTCTTTCACTCATCATTTTCTAGCACAATGTCAACACCAATACCATATTCAATCTATCCCTAATCATTCATCATAATTTCTGCTAATACATGCCACAAAGATCAGTATTTCACTTATTTAGCTCAAATTCCACCTCAATGTATTATGCCTGCTTTGTCTCATATGCATGCAAGATCATCTCAAGAATAATAAGGGAATAAGATGTGTTTCAGCAGAGACAAGAAGAAGACAACAACATATAGCTATCTTTATGAAGAAATTGACAAAGTTTTTAAAGTGGTAATGGACAAAATTTATAGCAAAAACTTAAGATGTGAGGGAGGAGTGAGTTTTAGCAGTGAGAGGGAGAAGAAGGAGAGAGTTACAGCATAATACAATGAAGTGTCTATGTCATATGATGTAGGCGTAAAATGAGTTTAAGGACACTTGTCCCTAAAGAGTGGATATATAATTGGCTTAGACACTTGACAACTGTCTAAGCCAACTATATATCCACTTTTTAGGCTACCAAATGTTGCTTAGTTCCTCCACCATTTGTCACTTAATTCTCTAGGCCATTTGTCACTCAATTCTACTACCATATGTCACTCATTTTGTAGGCCTAGTCATCCAAAAAATTCACATGTCAATTGTCTGACTAATAGAAATTTTTCCTAGTCTAAATATACATTTAAATCCATCAATCATAAAAATGTATTAATTAACTCCAAATTACTAATTGTAATCCATCAATTCTTTTTATTTGTAAATCAAAATACAAGACATTAGAAACGCACATTTATGTCACAATTATTTTAAAACTATCATACCCCAGAATATGTCAATTGAGTGCCATTTTTCTAAATCAAAATTCATATGTATATGCTCATATTGTGCATCTGAATGAAATCATAAAATCATATCCTAAATGCACCAAATTCATTCTAATATGATGTAATTCATATGACTGAGTAATCTAACACTCTAACTCTTAGTAGTTTTGAAAATCAACTATTACACATTATGCCATATTGCCATTAGAAAAATTATAATTGCAAATTACCTAAATCACCAAACCACAAAACACATAACTCCTCATATCATAACCAGTCAATACAATCCTATCCAAACAATCAAACATGAAAAATAAACTAAATTTGAGCAGAGAGAGTACCTTACTAATAGGCTGGTTAATGGTGGGCTACTGTGGCTGGCCATTAGTGGAGTGACGATAGGGCTGCTGCTAGCGATTGGTGGGGCGGTAGATGTGAGACAGTGAAAGACAATAAGATATAAGATGTTAATGGCATAATTGAGACATAAGGGGAGGAAGACTGGGAGATCCGAGAGGCGATGAGATGTGAACTGTGAAATGACATCGTTTTGCTTATACGGATGAATCTGTTTAATTACTATCTAAACAAAATGAAATTGTTTTGTATAAGGTTGTAATAGGGCTTAGGTACAGTATGATTGGGATGATAAAAACTTGACTTATATAAAAGGAAGTTTACTAAATGGAGCATTATACAAAACTTGTTCACAATATAAACAGGTCTATTTATTGTGAATCCATTAGTACTATATATTTTTCATCCTTTTTTTATGTTTTTAATTAAAATAAATTTGATCATTCATTATTCACCACTATTAATGAAATATTGAACCTATCAAAATTTAAAGTTTCAAACATTCAGTAATGTAAATAACCTTCAAGGTTGAAAATAATAAAAGGGCTTCAAAGAAAAATAGGATAAAGTTTAATAATATGGTTATAAGTAGTAGTTGTACATTAGTGTGTGCTTTTCTGACTATTTCACATGTGTTTCTTACATAATATGTTATTACTATTGTATTTTAGGATTTATTTTGTATTTTTTTGTTTGGTTTGATCTCCATGGTTATTCTTTTATGTTTGATGTTGATTTCGGGTAAAAATTGATCATTTTGATGTAGGAATGGAGGGTGACGGCCTTTACGACTGAGCTAGAGGCCAAGAGAGGAGAAGAGGAGTGGACGTTTTCTAATGCAAGAACCCACGATCGTGTGATTCATGCCAATTCCCACGATCGTGGGATGCCTAGCCCAAAGATACACACAGATTTGATTTATTTTTAGGTCTTTGTGACAATATAAAGACATAAACCCCTATGGACGAAGAGAAGATCAGTGGAGACTTGCCTCCTTGAGTAAAAACACAGGTTTAGAATCTTAAGAGAGGTAGAGAATCAAGTTTTTCATTCAAAATTGGGAAAAGAGCATTCCAACACCGAGTTTTCTAGATTTGGGCAAAGAAGAGGAGTTTGATTTATTTAGTTTTCTTTCATTTTTTCTCTTCTAGCATTTATATGATGGATTATTATATTATTGGGGATGTTAATAACATCATGAGTGGCTGATTTATTTATTTTGTTATTGGGGATGTTAATAACATCATGAGTGGCTAATTTATTTGTATAGATTACTTTTGAACTTCTTGTTGAACTCTTATTTTATTTATTTGAATGAATGATGTACTTATACCTTGCAATATATTAAGAGATTGACTTGGGTAATTTGTGTAGGGTTGTACAATGAGAATTGGCACTCTATAGACCTAAATTCGTCAAGTTTATTTATTAGTTAGAGGCTAATTGGTTGATCACCCATAGGAAAACTTAATAACTAGTTGAATTGGCAAATTGATTTTATAAATTGAGAGATTGTTTAATCATCTCCATTTAATTTGGCTAAGGAAAATTAATTACACCTTGAGAGAAGGTAGTTAATACATTAGGACATCATAGTGAGACATAATTTAATTAACAAAATAGGAGGGAGATAATAGGGAAAAAGTGATCTCTGGTTGTTAAAATCTTGAATTCTTAATACATTAGGACATCTTAAGTGAGACATAATTTAATTAACAAAATAGGAGGGAGATAATAGGAAAAAGTGATCTCTGGTTGTTAAAATCTTGAATTCTAAGTTTTTACATTTTTTCGTTATCATTTATGCAATGTTAGCTGTTTAATTTAATTTAATTTTCCATTAAAAATTTGGTTCTTAAACAAAGACCAATCTGAATTAAATGGTCCTTAAGTACAATCCTTGTAGGATCGATATCTGCTTTTTATTACAAGTCACGACCTGTATACTTTTGGTTTTGAGCATAAGACTACTATTCTATTTTTCAATCAATAATAAACAATGAAAAAGGCTATGGCTCAACTTGGTTATTCCTAAGGGATAAAATATGGTAAGGTAATTGTCAAAGAAATAGGTTTAAACAAGTTGTTGAATTTAAGTTTTTTCATTATTTTATTACTTCTAATTTAGCAAATATGATCTCAATATGTATAATAAAATCAAATTTTAGAATCATCCCACTATACATGATAACAAACATGAAGTAAATAAAAGAGCTTTAAAATTTTAAAAAGTTGTGCTTCTAGGCTCAAAAGCTCACGAAAGAAATTGGGAAGATTTGTTTAAATAATTTGTAATTTCATTCAACTACTAACCAAAATCAATATTCAATAATGAAAAGAATTGATGGACAAATTACAATTAATTTAAGATATTAGTTCAAAAAATTTAATAACCAAGATTATAACAAGCTTAAGAAAATAATTAAAATAGTTAACATCTTCCCTACACTTAAATTATACATTGTCCTTAGTGTACACAATATAAGCATATATTAATAAGTGAGAAGGAGTTGATACTTCCCTGAGTAAGATGATTTCCTAATTTCGAGACTATCCATCCGATGTGAGACTACATTCTTGTAAAACATAAATGAAAAAGGGGTAAAAATAAAAAGAAATAAAAATAACACACAAAATTAAGAAGTAGAAATATCATTAATTATAATGATAGAGAAAAGAAAATAAGAAATACACAATTAATAACGAAAAAGAAAGAATATATGAAAATCAAGCATTTCTCTTATGATGTGATCGAGGCTGGCTCGACAAAGGAGGTCCTCAAGATGATGGTCCTATACCAATGGAGGAGCTATTTAGTAAGTGCCCTCGCTAGATGTTAGAGGCTAGAAATCAATGCCTTGATAGCTTGCTGTTAATAACATCAACTCCCCCATCCACCCAACTGTAGTCTTGAGCTTGCCTAGCTACACAGCTGAAGTCTCTAACCATCCTACCCTTTCTAGAAGCTCTACTTACTGAAGTCAAAGAGTACACTGAGTTCCTAAAAGCGAGGTCATCCATCTCTTTAATAATGTTATTATCAGTTAAGATAGGTGTTGCATCTTAGCTCTAAGACCTCTTGGAGTATCCAGCTCTAGTATTACACCTCACATCTCAGGTGGTGATGGTTGTGGTTACAGTGGTTGCTTTTCAAAATATTGCTCCACTCTACCTCAACTTCCACTGTTGACTCGTCAGGTTCACTAATAAGTCTATATATGTCAGCCATAGGTCCTTGACATCTATTGACCATGCGCATATGCTACATTACTACTAGATTAAGTGCCACTATGGTACTCATCTGTCGCATTGATGGTAGTTAAGTAAATACATTTTTCATGCCACTCTAGTCAAATAAGGCTCGACACAAATTGTGTCACCCATTTTGTCTTCACTTTAATGCCTGATGAACTAGGCAAGTGTATTGCATAAATGAATTGCCATCTTCTCACTTATGCTCTACAAGTAATACACATCTATATTCCTGATGACTCCTTAATTGTCACCTTTATTGCTTATCGTGTGACTCAAAATACCATTGCTGTATCTGACCAAGGGATGTCACAGTATAAACAACTTGGATTTTCTTGAGTCGTAGTCAAGTTATACGAATCGTTTGTAAGAAGAGCAAGGAGATAATCTATATAAAAAGTCAGTTCGTGGTGCCATGTACTCTATCGTCCCCATGTACTCCAATTTGTATACACCCATACTAATGGAAAACTCTAAATAGCTCATCCAAAACATATCTCCTATTCAGAACTGGATTGTTTTAGGTTTATCCCTATTATAGCTACTTGTCTCCATAATGACTGTAGAGAGTACCTCTAATGTAAGCTCCATATAAGAGGGCTCTACAATCTAAAAATTCAGGGCTATACACTTACATCAATGAGGTCCCAAACTTGTTGAGCTAGATTACTGGTTTATTTTATACTAATATTAATTTTACCATAAGTGCACAGTATGGTTGTAACTAGTATCGACAATTATGGTTCGAATCCATGAAGATAATGAATACTAGTAATTACTAGTATCTTATTATCTAGTTTACAAATTGCACGTTTGTTTTAATAAAGAAAATAAAATTTAACAATTAAAATAAATTTGGAAATAATAAATAGCATAGAAGACCAAAGCCTCACGTAACAATTAATATCAAGAATTAAGAAGACCAAAGCCTCACGTAGAAACAATTAATATCAAGAATTAGTGTCTAAGTAATGAATTCCTCTAAAACCATTAAACAATTAACCTTTTTTATTTAATTGTTTTTTGATTATTGGACTGTGGAAATTCCTATCATATGATAATAACTCATTTCATACTACTAATAACTAATCTTAGGGTTATCAGTTGAATTACTCAGGCAAAAGTTTATAAGAATGCTTTACTGAATTGTGAATTCCGCTATTGGTTTAACTATAATTGTAATATCCAATTTTTGGAACATGTTTAGGGTTAGAACCCTAGATCATTGTGAATGATTATTAGCATTGTGAGCATATCATTACCATACACATATAAATAATAAGTTTTACACATTACAAAGATAGCATAAGCACTCAATTGACATATTCTAGGGTATAAAAGATTGAAAATGAATATGATGTGAATTGTGAATTGTTATGTCTTCAATTTTGATTTAATTGGATTCTAATTAGTAATTTGAAATTAAATGTTATTAATTGGGAGATTGATAAATTAATATGTACATTAGACTAGGAAAATGCCAAGTGGTAAGATTAATTGATACATTAAAAATTAGGGTGATTAAGCCTATAATTGAGTGACATTTGGGATAGATAAATGAGTGAGAAATGGCCTAGTAATTAAATAAAAAGTAGACCAATTATTGTGTAACTAGTGGATTAGTAATTAGGAGACTGTGGACTAATTAATTGGTGACATATGGCAACTTAATGTGTGGATAAATGGCAGCATATTAGGTTGATACATAGCATACATTTAAGACAAATGCCTTCGCCAAATTAAAACACCTAGCACCTAGTGAAGAAAGTTACAGTAAGGATAGTTATGTAGTCTTCTCCTTTGTTCTTCACCTTCTTCACCAAAATTGCATCTATAATCTTTTTGCATTTTTCTTGAACATTAGCTAAATTTCTACACTAAAACCATTTGTACATCCCTCACAAAATAGCCAAGAAATCTGTTTAAAGTGGTTTTCACCTT
Organism: Erythroxylum echinodendron; assembly: GCA_027575705.1. Classification (NCBI taxonomy): domain Eukaryota; kingdom Viridiplantae; phylum Streptophyta; class Magnoliopsida; order Malpighiales; family Erythroxylaceae; genus Erythroxylum; species Erythroxylum echinodendron. Next base: position 11,192 of record JANZXR010022268.1, read on the forward strand.
ACTGCCAAAAACCAACTAATTTTCACTTTAGAATTGTATTGATTTTGCGTGCTTGGAAGGATAGGTTATCTTGAAGTTTTAACCTAAAATTGAAAGCTTTAAAAGTAAGTAACAATATGATCTTTATGGCATGATTAATAGTATGAGAATAATACTTGAATTTGAATGAAATGTGCATGGTGTTAGTGATGATATGTGCTGGAAATGTGTTTCATGAACTTAGAAGATTTCATGCTTGTTCTTGGTATATGAAAACCATGGATTATGTTAGGTTAGCCATGTATACATGCATCACATGCATGAGAATGCAGTAAAAGTGTCAAAATCTAAATTTCGACACCATGACAAGCCCGAAAAGCCAGAATCATACATGCATGCATAGACATATAATAAGAACATGAAATTTGAAACTTTTTACCTTTTGTTTCTCATCTTTTCTTATTTCTTCTCCTTGTTTGAGTTGTTGCAAACACCATACCCTTCCTTGATCACCCAAGAACATGCAAAGATGAAGAAGAATAAATGTGTAACGGTGTTAAAACACCAAACTTGATGAATTCAATTAGATGTTCAAATGGGAGATAGATCAAGATTATCTTACATGTAATTAGATTTATGTAACAATTGCATAAATTGCATGAAGACAACTCAAGATCTCTCTTCTCCCTCTCTAAAACTCTTCTGGATCCCTTTCTTTTTTACTTGAGTGTGTAAGAACTAGTAAAAAACTTTTGTACATAAGCGAAGAACTCATTTATGTATCAATTGTTGAGGATTTGGCTTAAAAATAGTCATACACAATATGTTTTTCATTCGATCTATTATGAGTGTGACCCTGAGGTTCCCAATTATTTTAGGTACTTGAATTAACTCTTATTTCAAGCAAATCATGAAGGGTTTTATGATGCCAATTTACTGGAATATAAATAGATTAACACACGAACTCTTCGATAATTAATTATCCAACTTATGAACCTTTCCATAGAAAATTATCGTGCAATTTGTCCTTCCAGCATATTATACCCTACTTGGTTCAGAGTATGGGCTATGTGTCAACTCCCACTAGGCTAACTATGTCACATCTAGTCTAAGTGATATTAGTTCTTATCGTGGGATCTCATTACTCTATACATCATTGAAGACGCTCTTCATGACACATAATTGCTCTGGCCAGAGACTCCTAAGTAATGACCCCAATAAGAGGCTATGGGTATCTTCTCCTTCTATCAAGAGTGGTAAATCCTTTATTGAATACCCCAATTAACTTCAAATACCAATAGTTGTACCCAATCATCATCCTATAAGCGACTTCATTTTGAGGCAACAAGGAATGATGTCAAAGTATATGATCAGTATCTAAGGTATCGTTGAGCACCTCAAATATAAAGATATTTGCACATTTCTATGATGAGATTGATCATTGACATTTGATAGATCATCCATATGATAATCTGATAGTGGGTCTTCCCGATGTACTTACTACTTTTAGTAAGCATCCACATGTTAACACTAAACATCTCATGCTTAAAGTTTATGAGATCCACTACTTGATCAAATTCAAGTAGTATAAAATGTGCTAGTCTATCTGGTTAATAATGTCCTATCTTATTAATCCTATAACTAGGGATTATTTAGATACTAACATAATTGCACATGATAAGAATCTCATTATCATGATCTCATCATGATTTCCTTCATGCTATGTTTTGTATCATGGACTTCATTAATTTGATTTAAGATCGACATCAATTTATATATAAACGAATATCAAATTAATGAAAATTGCCTTTAGTTTTATTAATCATAATAAAGTTTATACAAAAGTGTTAAAGGTGATTTTCTTTAGACACTACTCTAACATTCTCTCACTTGTACTAAAGTCAATAACCTTTGTATCTAATACCATAGCAAGTACACTAGAATTAAATTTTATTTGACGAAGTGGCTTAGTCTAAAGATGAGCGATGTTCTGATCTATAGGCACTCTCTTTATCTTCACATCATCTCTATCAATTATCCCCTTAATCAAGTGATATCTCCTGATTACGTGCATAGATCTCTGATGAGACCTTGGTTCCTTGGCTTGAGCAATAGCCCCATTATTTTCATAGTACGATAATATTGGGTCTACTATGCTCAGAGGCAGTCTAAGTTCTATAACAAACTTCTTGATCCAAAAAACTTCATTTGTTGCTTCCGCAGCTGCAATGTACTCTGACTCAGTCGTTGATTCTGCAGTTGCCTCTTATTTGGAACTCTTCCAACTGACTGATGCACCATTTAGTATAAAAACATAATATGACTGAGATTTGGAGTCATTATAGTCAGATTGAAAATTAGCATCTGTAGGTCCGCTCACTACGAGATCTTCATTTCCATATATGAAGAATACATCCCTAGTCCTTCTAAAGTACTTTGGGATATTCTTGACAGCCACCTAGTGATACTCACCATGATCTAATTGATATCTTCTCGCAATACTTAGAGCATACGATATATTGGGTCTTATATATAACATAGCTTACATGATCGATCCTACTGCCAAAGCATATGAGATCATACTCATGTGAGTCCTTTCATCTTGAGTCTTAGGATACATAGATTTCGAGAGTTTTATCCCATGAGTTATGGGAAGAAACCCTTTCTTGGACTGCTCCATGCTATACCTCTTTAGCACTTTATCTTTGTATGTAGACTATGAAAGACCTAGCAACTTCCTTGATCTATCTCTATAGATCTTTATTCCCAATATATAAGTTGCTTCTCTAAGGTCTTTCATGGAAAAATTCTAGGACAACCAAAATTTGATTGATTGTAAATTTGAAACATCATTTCTTATTAGTAACATGTTATCCACATATAATACAAAAAATATGATAGCACTCCTACTAACCTTCTTGTAAACACAAGGTTCATCAGGATTTTGTGAGAAACCAAACTCTTTGATTTTCTCATCAAATAGAATGTTCCAACTCTTAGATGTTTGCTTCAATCCATAAATAGATTTATGAAGCTTGGATACCTTTTTGCTATCTTTAGATACAAAGCCCTCAGGCTGTATCATATGCACATCCTCAATTAGGTTTCCATTTACGAAATCCATCTTCACATCCACTTGCCATATTTCATAGTCATAATGAGCAACAATGGTTAGGAGTATTCTAATTGATTTAAGCATGGCTACGGGGCTAAATGTCTCGTCGTAGTCAACTCCTTGTCTTTGACGATAATTTTTAACGACTAAACTCATGTTATGAGTAATCACATTACCATCAATGTCATTTTTCTTTTTAAAAATCCACTTACACCTTAGGTGGGTCAACCAAAGTCCATACTTGATTTTTATACATGGAATCCATTTCAGGCTTCATAGCTTGAAACCATTGTTCAAATTCTAAACTCTTCAGATCCTCTTCATAGGTTGTAGGCTCATTGTCTTCTATGAGCAATACGTCAATTTGTTCACTTATGAGAAATCTATATCTCTCTGGAACATTGCCTATCCTACTTGACCTATGAAAATTTTATGTGTCCGAAGGTTCAACTGTTGTCTTATCTCTATGAATAACAATTTTGGGTGTAGGCAGTTAATTTGAATCTGCTTAAGCATTATGAACGTCATCAAGTTCAACTTTGCTCCCATTATCTTCTCTTAAAAGAAACTCTTTCTCTAAAAAGATAGCATGCTTTCAGATAAAAACTTTTTGCTCTAAAGCATTATAGAACTGATATCTAATTATTTCCTTAGGATATCCTATAAACAAACATTTATCATATTTTGCTTTAAGCTTGTCTGAATGAATCTACTTTATGTAAGTCAGAAAACCTTAGACTTTCATATGAGAAAAATAGGGCTTTTTGTTAGTCTACATCTCATAAGGAGTAATTTCAACTGCCTCTGAAGGAACTCTGTTTGTCACATAAATAGTAGTCTCGAATGCATAATGAAGTAAATCACATGTTAGTAAAGACTTTAAGTTTAACAAACTAGATACACAAGAAGAGGGGGGGGGGGGGTTGAATGGTGTATCCTCCTTTTTTGCC